>JAUZSU010151455.1:0-14557 GCA_034780255.1 Parotocinclus maculicauda
GTTGTCTTGGAGGTGTCTTTGGGGTGATTATCATGTTGGAATATTGCCCTGCAGACCAGTTTCTGCAGGGAGGAGATCATACTCTGCTTCAGTATGTCACAATACATGGTGCCATTCATGGTTTCCTTAATGAACTCCCAACAGCTTGCAGCTCATGCAGCCCAAACCATGACATTCCCACCACCAATTTTGTCTTTGTACTCCTCACACATGCTTGTTACTATCTGAACCAAATAAGTTTATCTGGGTTTCATTAGACCATGGGACCTGGTTCCAGTAATCCAAGACCTTGCTTGTTTTCAGCAAACTGAGACAACAGCCATGTAGAGCAGTTTGATAGACCATCAGCTTGTTGACCATGGCGAGGTCCGTTCTGAGTGGAACCTGTCCTGTTAAACTGCTGTATGGTATTGGCCACTGTGCAGCAGCTTACTTTCAGGGTGTTGGCAATCTTCGTATAGCCTAGGTCATCTTTATGCAACTATTCTTTTTCAGATCCTCAGAGAGTTCTTTGCCGTGAGGCGCTATGTTGAACTTCCAGTGACCAGTATGAGAGTGTCAGAGTAATAACACCAAATTTAACACACCTGCTCCCCATTCACACGTGAAACCTTGTCACATGATACGAGAAGGAGAGAAAATGGTTAAAAGGGCACAATTTGGCCATTTTCACTTAGGGGTGTACTCATTTTTGTGGCCAGCAGTTTACACATCAATGGTTGTGTTGAGTTTTTTTGAGGGCACAGCAAATTTACACTGTTATACAAGCTGTAGACTGAGCCCCCCCTTATATGTTACTATAAATGAGGTACAGTATGTAGAGCATTTTCAAAGGATAAAACCTATTTGATAATTGGAAACTATAAGCAAGAAATTCCTAACTCGTTCCCATAGTTTTAAAACACACCTTTCTTCAACAGTGTCAGCATAATACAGAGGTCGAGAGAACCTTCTGATTGGCTCTCCTCAGGTGGACATCTGCGTGGGTGGACTTGTTCTATACCATCTTACAATGACCATTGAGTCTATGTTGACTCATGGCGGCTCTATGGTCAGATTTTTAACCATGCGTAGAGCTTTTGTGGTTAGATACAGAAGTAGAGTGGTTGCCAGGCTTTTGTTCTATACAGTTAATGTTGTTTTTGTTTCCTGCAATGTGATCCTTAACCGCCCCATACTGTTGCTGCTCAGTATGAGGTTCTGTAACTGCACCACCTGACCTTCCTGTGACAAGTGTCACTCAGGGTTCAGACCCAGGTCCTCAGGACCTACTGTTTCCATCTGCAGCTGGCTCTCATCTCCAGGGGCTGAATGCTACAATATAAAAATAAGGTTACTTCCTAATAACTACTGAATAAAAGGGAGGTTTGCTTCCTCACACATAGGAGGGAAGTGCAGAGTGTAGGTAGACATAAAAAGACATTTTTATCCCCTACATTCACAAGTTTCTTAAAACAGCTTCTGGTAGAGTATAGTGGAATAATACCAGCTGTTATAGCATGAATTTGCAAAGGAGTATGAGTAGAGTATTGTGGTAATATTCCATGCACTATGATGGGGTATTTGGAGAATGGACTGAAATAACATTGAGTATTGCTTTCATAATAATTAGTTCATGTAATGACACAGACCAAAACAGCTTTTGGTTGCTTGTTCTTTCATATGACCGTCACAGATTTTCCATCAGCAGAGTACAATAATACATCACTGTAAGTGTTTGTACAACAGTTACACAAAAGGATTTCTCTCATACACACTTTCTCGGTCTTTCCTTCACTGTTGATTCAGTAACCTAACAGCTTTCTTCAAGTCCAAAGGTCTCACAGGGTGTGTGTCTGTGGCGTATGTGTGTGTTCCACATTGGCAATGTGTGACCCAACCACTCAGTCAACTGTCTCTATTGCCTGTTAGCACTCAGATTACACTGATTAAACTGCAGCTCCACACTGACAGATGAGAGCAAATAAAGACGACTACATTCCATAGGCTTGCTCAGGGATCACTCATTGGTTTGTACTTGCACACCCACACATAATTGATGGTTTTCACAATTTTCTGTTGTGATGGTTTAAGGTGTCAGATCTAGCCTGTGTTAGCCTAATCAGACCTACCACGCATCTCTGTCACTGACTCACGATAAAACAAATCATTGTTTCCACTTAGACAGACTCAAGTTTGAACATGAAACATTTAATCAATTTTTTTGGGGGGAATGAATAAGGTCATTGTAAAATGCTCAGAGCTCACTGCTGTAACTCCGAGATACTGGAATTGAACAGTTTAGTTACTTTTGGAAGTGTAAACTTGCTCTCTTATTCACTATCAGATAATCCACTAAGCATCTACACTTACCAATCACTTTATTAAGAATTTCACTTGTTTTGATTCTCATTGTCCATTTGATCATTTTCACTTATATAGAATTATATAATTATAAAATAATATAATTATATAGCAATTTGTAGTTCTACAATTACAGACTATAGTCCATCTTTTTCTCTATATACTATGTGAGTTCCCTTTACTCTCTTCTCTAATGATCAAGATCCTCACAATACACTGCTCATAAAAAAAATCAAAATGTTTCAAAATGAATATGAAGCGATTAAAAAAGAATCATATGATTTGAGATCATTATAAAAGCAAATGATAAGTCAAAGAAAGTTGTTCAATTACGCAAATGAGATGCAAACTCAATTATGGTGATTGAGTAGTAAGTGACATATTCAAGGGATGAACACAAGCATGTTAAACTGGACAAGGGTGCCACACATTGACTGTTCAGCAGGGTGTATGGTCACCCAAGACTGCCAAAACACACTGACAGTGATGGGCATGGTCATATTGTCCAGCTGTTCTTGTGGATTCTTTTCTTATTCATTTTGAAATATCCCCTAATTTTTGTGAGCTGTGTATTTGGGTTGTAGATGATTCTCAAAACTGCAGTGTGGTGGTGGTAGCAGTGCTGCTGGAGTTTTAAGCTGTACTATATTAGTCACATCCACCATATTGCTCCACATTGTAAACGGTCATGGATAGTAGCCCATCTTGCAGTTGCTGCACAGTTTGTTTCAGTCATCCTCTAGTCCTCCATCATTACTCTTGGGATGCTACTCACAAGACGGTGGTGGATGGACATTTTTGGCTGGTGGACTATTTTGAGTCCAGAAGTAACCCATGGGTCCTTAAAATTCCAGCAGCACTGCTGTGTATGATCCTGCTGTGTATGAGTAAAACACACACTAAAACACCACCAGGTCAGAGTCAGTGCAGAGCTGAGAACGGTCCACCACTAAAATAGTAGCTGATCTGTGGGAGTAGCTGATTTCTAGAGAACAGGGTAAAGGGGAATAACAAAGCATGTAGAGAAACAAATGGACTCAGACTGTACTGTAGAACTACCCAAGTGCTTCTATATGGTAGAAACAAGGAGGTGTACCTAATAAAGTGATCAGTAAGTATACGTGTATATTTGTAGGAATATGTCCATGCATTTTGAATCAGGTGCTTGTTAAGGTGTGGTGCACATAACTTGTGTTCTGTGAAGTGTATGCAGATGTAACCTGTTTTCCATCACTTGCTTTCTCTCTCACTGGTCGTGCTGCATGCCCATACAGGTACAGGCACAATAGGTGTCCTCCATACCAACTGTTTGTCCGGGACACACAGACATACACAAATACAATACAAAATGGACACAATACAAACCTGAAACCAGATGATCCAATGTCACATGTTAAACTGATTCAGAGAATGCTTGTGGATGTTACAGGCTTACGTTATATCCCCGTTACATCCAATATATAAATTATTACAACTAAGACAGTTTTAGCCATGATTTACAACCTAATCCTGATCTTCTAAAATGCTTAATGAGACAAGATAACACAAAGCAATGAACTAGAGTTGTGTCATAAACCTTTAAGCACCTCTCTAGGTCAGTGTTACTAGTTAGAAGTGTAGCGTCTTTTATTTGGCAGGTGGATGTTACACTGTCCACTGTTTGTGCCAGTGTGAACAGAGCGGAGGTCGAAGTTTGCCCCCCCCCCCCTTTTTTTTTTTACCAAACCCTCTTGTTCCATCTCATGTCCCTGTTGTTTCTTCTGTAGTGCTCTGTCGTTCTTAAACCGTTCTTTTGTTGTTTATTCCTCCCCCAATGGCATTTCAGGCCCCATGTTGTCAGGACCCCAAATGAGTCTTGACTGGTCTGTGGGCCACTGGAGAAGCACAAAGCAGAATGTTTCCCTCGCTACACTGGAGCCATTGTGGCTGCTGACAATGCACTAATTGGTAACGACAATTAAGCGCGGCTGACACTCAGGTTCGATTTACCCTCTCCTCAATACAAATCACATCGCCAAATGAGTCAGGCTCAACACACACAACTCACTCACACACATATTCACATGACCCAATATAACAACAGACGCTATCATATGCATACTGTAACATGGATACCCTTCTTTGTGCTATCTGCTTTCCTCAGTTAAGGGGGATGTACAGAGTTTATGGTAAAAAAAAACTAATACAGGTATAGTTAACATTTATATTTTTCTCCCTATATGACTTCATGTCATAGTCTGGTGGGGAAAACCAGGGATCCTTTCAAAAGGCTGTTTGTTGTCCTTTGATGGTTCCATAATTGTCACATCATCCCAGTGAAAACACACCCAAAGCCAGCTGATGGGTGGGCCTTTCTAAAATGGTCCACAAGTTAGTCATGTTTGTTTGTATGACAGACCCAGTTTGGGTTACCTACAATGTTGTCTAGCTAATAGTCATTTGTTAGCTTTAAAAGCAGTTCTACATCATTGCTCATCAAAGGAAGCATCTGACAAAGAACAGGTCAGAGGTTGTGCCCCAAACCATGTACTACTATATTCAAAAAGTGTTCACTTTTTATTATTGTATTTAATATGGTAGAAGCTGGTTCAAAAGCTTCTAAATTTATATTATTTGAAGTGGCATAAACTATAGCTGACAGAACAGGCACATGCTTGTCCTACTGACTGGGGATGGGAAAGCAATGTCCTTTTTTTAAACGTATCCACTTTGGTGTGGAAAAAGCCCTCAGTTTGGTGCAATCCATCATCATGCCTGCTTGTTGTCACAATTAATTACTCATTAGCAGAAACCCCCACGACAACCCCTTGGAGCGAAAACAAATCCACACAAAGAACGTATTGTACTTCACCCTTTTGGTACTAACAAAAACACAGAGAGCAATCCAGATATGTGTGAGGGGACCTATTTCAGTAGAGATGAGCTGTTGAATCCTCAACTTTGTCCTGTCAAACTTTGAGAACTTAATGGAATATGGGATCAACGGAGCGCCTCCACTCTCAAAAAATGTTGAAAACTGGCAATACCTCTGCCTTATGGAGATTGCAGCACACAACACGCACACGCCCAGTTGGAGGGGGTAGGCATGTTCCGGCCCATCGGTGCTGCCTAGATCCTGGTGGATTACCGTGTCAGAGACAGGCTTTTGAGCACTCTAAGGCTGGGACAAATTGCTGATTGAGGAGATGAAAAAGGGAGCGGGTGGTGGGCCAACATTAAAGTGAACTAGGGAAGAGAGGCAACTGGGGTGGTCAACCACCGACTTCTGCGAGACAGCTTTCTGTTAGCACACTTTGGCATGAACAATATGACAAAATATAGTTTGATGAGTGAATATGACACATGGGATTTGTTGAGGCTTTGCTAACAAATCTGCAACCAAAAAACCTGAATCATATTATGAAAAAAAAAAATGTTT
This sequence comes from Parotocinclus maculicauda, assembly GCA_034780255.1. Lineage (NCBI taxonomy): Eukaryota > Metazoa > Chordata > Actinopteri > Siluriformes > Loricariidae > Parotocinclus > Parotocinclus maculicauda. The sequence goes on from JAUZSU010151455.1 coordinate 5,762, forward strand.
TACGACATTTGTTTTTACATAGCTTACAGGGTAGACAAGTCATATGTAACAGGTTTTAACAAACATATTGTACTTGCTTGTTACGGTAACTTTGTGGAGCGCAGACAACTGTCAACATGCATGATAGCCCTAATACCTGTATCGTGATTAAGGAAACACTGATTGGTCTCATACTGTGCTTGCTTACCTGTACAGGTGAGCGGCTTTTAATGACCATCTAATCAACGTTTGTTCGTTTTAACAACTGAGGTCTTAACAAATACAATAGGAAATAAGTGAGGGAAAATCTGACAAAACCTTTTTTTTTTTTGTTTTCGTCTCTGGACGTTGCACTGCAGCGGGTCAAATTAATGTTTAGCATCTGTATTTTTACTGTCAAATATATATAATTTCTGCCATACCTTGATGTTCTGTACATATTTTCTAATTTACTTTCATGAATATTCATTTACTTCGAATTAAACACATGCATAAGTAGGAAGAATCTGCGTTAGGTTTTATCACATGGATGAGATGTGCAAAATTGACTTGACTCATTTTGTGCATTTGATTGGCAGCCAGGCCAGTGACCAGGCCAATATGCACCACTCGGACTCAAATCCAGTTCCTTAAGGAGGTGGACTGCACCATCTGAGCTCCCTTAAAATATCCTTTGAAATTAAATACAGTGGTACTTCAGCTTTCGACCACCTCAAAATTCGCTGAATTACGTTCTTAACGCATTTTGTGAAAAAATTCTCACCACTCATTTTAGACAAAACTTGATTCATGATTCACAATGCAGTCTCACAACTGCTCTCGCAGCACAGATCTCCACACTGTTTTGCTTCATGTTTACATAACATAGTACAGTATTCTTAGCGCAAATAAGTCCCCATGGGTCCTAAAAGGTTAGTAACAACAGCCAACCGAAAGGAAATCAGCGAGAACCACTTTACAGTATGATACTCTCCACATATACTGTGTGGCAACCAGCTGAGCAGCAACACTATGAGGTTGCAAATAGAGTAAGTGTTTTGCTTTTCCCTTTCAATACATTATTCAATAAATTCAAGGACATTTATTCAATAAATTCAAGGACATTTTTTTTTCTTTATTATAAAATAAGCTAATTAATGATGTTGTACAACTTTAGTTTAATATAAATGTTTTAGCCATGTTTATAGTCTTATTTTAAAGTCTTGTTTATTTTTTATATATATTTATTTATAGTTCTTATACATTTATAGTCAGTTCTGCTGTAATACAGTATAGACTATATTAACTTCTTGATTCACGATACATTTTACTTATAATGGATTTGTGAGAATGTATCCCCATTGTAACTCAGGGAGAACTTGTACAATATAACCCCATCAATGCTAATAATGCCTTATACAATGCTAGAAAATTTATTTTCTGGGGATTACATAAACTTGCATTATTCCTTATTGGAAAAATGTGTTCAGTACTCGTGATTTTGGTGTTTGACAAGCACTCGACTCGTCTAACAAAGAAAATACCAATTTAAATGCAACTAAATACAAAAGTTTTAAATGAAAAGATTGTGAATTTTGTATAATCAAATCTGTCATTCGAACCACCATCCAGCTACAGTATATGCAATATGCAACATTCTCAGTAAGGAATATCAAACATGAATATGTGCTGAAAACATGAGGCTTGGAAGCCTTGATAATTTCTCAGGACAAATGTATCCATGAAGAGGAAAAAAAGTGCAACTGCATCTGTTCCACAATGCATCGGCTTACGAAAAATTACAAGCTTCTTTCTGTGGTCTCTGACAAGTCAGAAACCCAGTACAAGCTTGTGGTTCTTAATTTGGGATTAGTGAGTGAGTCAGTATTTGGACCCTTTTCTTGCCCAAATGGAAGCTTTGCCAGGAGCATTAAAACATCAAATGCAGCCAATGATGCGTTTGTTCCACTTGCATACAAACCTCACCTTGGACCCATCTTAGGAAAGAAGCTAAAGTAGGTGCATCTTGAGTACAACCTGGATTAGATCCAGATTATGTAGTTATTAAACAAAGCAACGATTTTGACTTGTTAAGTAAATTTATTGGTATCAGTAATAAAAAGAATACAGGGAAGAGTGTAGTACTGAAACATTCCCAAACTTGCATAAGAGCTTGTACGTGGTAAAGAGCTTTGCAATAACAGAGGAGAATCGGACGAATCCACGGTCACAACAAACTTAAATAGAACATAAATACAATAAATAGCAATTAATTTAGCTGCTGCTATGGTTACACCAAATAGACAACAGAGCACCGCCTGCTGCCTTTAGGTGAGATTAGCTTGTTTCGCCTGGAACAAAATACAAAGAATTTGGTGTAAAACTAAAAAGACTGAAACAATGTTTTGAAAGTATACCAAAGTTCAGACTCTTAATTTGTACCTGCAATCATCTGGCTACCAATTCAAATCCCTGAGGATTACAACAATGCTAATATGTTTGGACGTCAAGATTCACAGCAAATCCATATTTCGTCAAGCGCAAGAGGGATCGCATGAGCATTAATCTCAAACACTTGTATACCATCATAAGGAATACAAATAGCAAAGGGTGAAAATTAACACTGCAATCTTTTTCTAAGTGTGCTGGAACGTGGAATATCCATATGTAAACCAATTGGAAATGGGCAGGGTTTCCATTAACGCCGAATCAGCTAAGAGTGAGCGAGGTGGGGGTAACACTACTATTGACACAAGCCTCATCCTGACACCCTGTGACTGTATGCACATGTTAGCATGCTTTGCCAGAGTATTCACGTGTAAACTTCCCATACATGTTACAGGTCATGTGGTGGAAATGTTCATCTCATGGTACATACTTATTCTGTCATTCTACTCATCGCATGACGCCAAAACCTTTCTGCTCTCTGCTTTGTTTGGGTTTGGTTAGGTCTTTCCTGACCTGTAGCCCTCGCCTGCTTAGATAAACACAACACAGCTGACACACTAACTTGCTTAAGACTGAAGCATGCTGAAATTTTGCTGTGGTGGTTTGTCCATGACCACAATTGTTACGCAATGTGAAGAAGTGAACATAAATATGGACATGTACTGGCACCCTATGACAAACCAGCAGTGACTATACAGTACTTAGTTCACCGTTAGATTTGTTGTTTCAGTAATTATGACCATATAACATATTGTTGATGACTGGAACTAAAAATGTACAACTTTATCGCTCCAGCCTTTCCACCTTGTTCCACTTTTGAAAAAGTGGTTTCTTGGCTGCTACCCTAAAAATGGACAATTCCTGATAAAGCTTATTTGAACTCTAAGGACTCTAACTTGCCCTTCTGATGAAATTGCCAGATGCTGCTATTACTCAAGTGCAAGGGGAGCTAAGACTAAATACTTGCCTCTGTAGCTAATACACACTATTTTTATTTTAGGTATTTTTTAACACTGCAAACATATTTGTTGTATTTTCTACTACAGATACTGATAAATAATTATATATGGCCATTATACCATTTCTAAAACAATGGTATATCTAATGTAAAGGCAGCCTAAGACTTTTGCACAGTAATGTCAATGCATTTTCTAACACACGATTCAAATGTGAACCTAATTAGGCCTGTGAAACTAACAATAGACTATTACAGACTAAACAAAAACCAGCCCTTTAAAATGAAAGTCTCACTGTTAGTGCAGTACCATCCAACCCTGCATTCACACTAGAGAGCGACAGGCCAGTGAAGTCAGTCAAAGATTGGCTCTACATTCATACTGCAGGAAAATGTAGCTCACGTCTTTTTTCACTCATGTGTGACACACATGTTTCTTTCAAGACATGTTGAGTGGCTAAAGGGTGATTCAACCATACCTTCTCGATTAAGATCTGGGCCACTTTCATGTACTTTGTAGGACATCCCGGGGCTCATTTGGGGAGCATAAATGAACAGCCTTGCAAAACTCATTCACAGTGAAACACACTGAGGACTTGCCAGCCAGTAGTTTACAGTTCAACCCTTACTTACTCTTCTAGCCATATGGGCCACCTTAAATTTGTGTCCTACGCAAATCTTGAAGAACATCACTCATATAGAGTAGTCAGTTAAATTTAGTATTTCACATTCTAAAGTTTTGGACGAATTCCATTTCTGAAAACGCACCAACATGGTTCCATAAAATTCCCACTATTCCTGGCACTGGTCTTGTTTCCTTACAGTCTTCTCAATAAAATTCCATCCACATTTTTACCCTTTTGCCTCAGTGTCATCATCATCATTATTATCGTTCGGAGTCACCACATACTATACACTAACATTTAGAACTTCAGGTTAGCAATCACTACTGTACTGCACACCCCATTTTGTTTATTAACTTTTGAGGGGGTGTGTCATGTGGTTCTTGTGCACATAGAGGTCAATAAAATTACCTGTTTAGACTAGGGATGGATGGAAAAGGTGGAGGTCATATTTAACAATAGATCTGAGCAGTAAAAAAAGATTTGGCCTATTTTTAACCTCCAGTTTGAACATAGATGTCTGGTACAACATCGTAGAAGAAGATGCATGTTTTCATAAAAATGCACCACAAACTGCACTGATCTGCACAATCACTGGGTTTTTTTGGTTTGTTTGCAGCATCCTAATAATTTGCTTAAATGTGAGAATTATTGAGTAAAAAAAAAGAATTAATTGTTAATTTGAAAGCTCTCTATTGTGAACAGGGCTGTAAAACTATTGGTACACGTGTTAGAATCTAACATATATTCACATACTTAAGTCATGCCATATTTATAGAGATCCAGTAATTTGTGCAAACTTACTGCTGGGCTGAAAAACTGTCCTAGCCATCCTAAGATATGAACCTGGTCTTCCAAGCATTGTAGCATCAACATCAGTGCCATCTTTCTACTTTAAATGTAAACACTCAATTCAGGTATACCTGTAATACAATGTACAATGATATGGGTTAGTTACCAAAATGAAAATGGAATTTATTATGCTATTCATGAGATTAAGTTTGAAAATCCTTTTGCATTACTGTATTACCGAAGTACAAATAACAGCCGTAATGCACTGGCACCGAGTTTAAGGCAGGCAATGTGTGACACACAATAAACATGGCTAAACTCTGAGCAAGTACTGATGAGTGGCACATTAAAACTCTAACTACACATACAGCCAACCACGTAAACTCAAATACAAATAAACAAAGTACGCTTGGTGCAAATGTCACAAAAGGAAAAAAAGCTTAATGTAAACATTTTACAAAGCAGTAAACGCAAATAACATGATTCAACTTGGTAATACTGTTTTGAAATAGCTGCAATTCCACAGGAGCACGCTATTAATATGAATCATTTTTGGTCAATAACAGACAAAACTGAACTCATAGTTCCTGTATATCCCGTAGTTCCTATCGATGTGCAGTAGTTAGGACAATAAATATTACATTTTAGGTTTCTCACACCCACAGCATCAATCAGCTACAACAGAGGGTAATACAATATTTTTAATCAAATTCTACACAATTGGAAAAAAAAACTTTGAAAGCCACATTTCCTCTGCCAACACAGCCAACAGGAGCTGAGATGTGATTATGGCCTCATCTCCATGTTAGCAGAAGGGAAGCAATAGGATACAGTAGTTGCAAGAACAAAAGGGGTGAAGATTTCTGGGAGAGGAAGGAAACGTGGCTCAGAACACCTAATGGGGAAATGCATTTATCATTCTGCATCGTCAAAGCACTGTCCCCTTGGAAAGCATGATGAGAACCAAGAGGTCAAATAAGGCAGCAAAAGCTAAATGAGTGAGATTATTGCCAGTGTTTAGTTCAAGTAGCCGGAAAATGGAGTGTGAATGCACACCAGGGCAGAGAAACGTCTGATATGGATCCAAAGCTGTGGTCGGTTGGATAACACGAGTAGGGACGGGCGGGTTTTCTTCACCATCCATGTTGAACTGGCTCTACCAATTCTAAACAAAGCCCCAGCGCTCTGGATTATAATTTGGGACCTTGTGGCTGTGGCTGAGAGTAGTTTGTAATCAGAGGGTCAGCGGTTGGCTGCATATAGGCAATGCCACTGAGCAGCAATAGAATTTAGTTCCAGCTGTACAGAACAACATGCCAACCAACTTTGACTTGAATAAACCAAGTACCTCCCAAACCATTGTGCATGTTTTGTGTTTGTGAGATTTCCAGTTGAATATAGGGATTTCACCAAGTCTATTCTCGACTATAGGGGCACTTATGCTTTCAATATCACACACTCTGTAATCAGAAGTGAATGTCCTTCTTTAATAAACAAAACATTTAAGAAGAGATGGCGTGCTAAGAAGGAGGGTTAGAAAGTTTATGCAGACAGGATAACATGACTATGGATGTTCATCTGTAGTCCATTACATAGTGTCTTGGATATTTTTTCATACTACTAAGAGTTGGAAGTATATTATTTTCAACTTTCGATTTAAGTGTAGACATTAATGGATTAGCTGTTCTGCTGTGCAGAGAAACTTATATGCATTATTGGCCTTGTTTTATCTAGAGACTGCATTATTTTGTGTCGGAGTGTGTTTACATGCCAGTATGTGAGAGTACTCCACTCGGTCCACATTTGCCGGTTGGCCTGGCTGTCATTTGGTAGATGAAAGGAGAGGGCAAATTGGTATCATTATGAAACCTCTTCTCTTCAGTGACAGAAGTACTGTCTGTGTAGCCTGTTTCTCAGGTGAGAATAGGAGAGAAGGAAAAACAGAGATGCAAGGAAAAAGAGAGGGTCTGTATTAAAAGTCGATTGAAATGCCAAAACAAAAGGCCCCTTCTGTTGCTTGTTGACAAACACATAGCTCCTATACAGGGACAGTAGAGTGTAGTTACTGATGGATCAGCACGTACAGCAGGGCTTGGCTCCCAGTGGGTGAAACAGGCCTGTTGAAGCAGCACAGCTGGGAGGGAGGCTCCCTCAGTCTCTGAGCTCTGGCTCAAGTATCCAGCTCAAAGAAGCAGTCATCATCTGGGCTCTCGCAGTGGTTGTGCCTCTTCCAATATGAGGAAGGTTTCTTGTGCAGCTCTCGCCGAACGCAGCGTGGACAAGGTTGCATCCGACACTCGGCATGGAAGACCGCTCCACAGCCCTCACACCTGAAGAGCCCAAACCAACAGGAAGCTATGAGTGGCTGAAAACTGTACATACAAGAACAAAATAACTGACGTATAGATGCTACTGACAGGATGAGGACTATGATGCCAGTATTGATTGATAACTGCAGTCAATACAGTAAATCAAATATAATGTATTCCCAGCTTAACGGAAGAGCACCAACATTAAAGTAAATTTTAGTTCACACAAAAAAATCAGCTTCTACATCATGTTTATGGATTTGTCAGAAATAAAAGGGAGCGTTAACTATATAGCATCGGCTGCTTTGTTGGTTCTATCACCTCTGTTCTTTTATTTTCTTCACAAGACCCCAAATACATTATTTGCTGGTGTTAACTCTGCATTTTTCACTAAACACAGTCAGGGGGTTGATAGAAGGTTCATTCATTGGTCTGCAAAGTTCAGAACTTATCCCAACAAATTGCTGATGCTGTATAACCCCCTTTTACATATATAACATCCCATTACACTTTATCTTCCAAATTTACAATCATTAGTTACAAAACTAACAAAAATTAAAACAGGATCCAAGACTTGTGTTAATACTGGGATCACACATTTTCTTTCTGTAGATAGTGTCCGAGTAACAGCCTGCCTTTTAGATTGGCCTCATATTTTATTTGCTGAATGTAAATAAGCACAATTTTTAATCAATTAAACCTCACCAATCTATATATAAATAATTACTTATTAGTTAGCTAACTTTATGACAGAAGGGCATAGTGTAACGATGTTTTATCAGCAGTGTGCCTGGTAGAATGGACGTATTTTACCTCGGGAAATGCTGATAAACAAATCATTTTTCTGTCCTCTTTATCTTAAAATCTACCAATAAATGTTGATAATGGAACTGTGACAAAACTGCAAAAAGTACACTTGATGTTCGTGCTATAACGCAAGATAGTGACACTGGTGTAATGATACAACCGCAATATGCCAATATCTCACGTGTTAGCACTCCCTCTAAACCAGTATTGCTTCATTACAACATAAAAAAAATCTAACATTTTATACTGCGCTGATACGGATGATAAAAAAATAAGCATATATCCCCAAGTGACAAGTAATAAAACCTTTATCTTTGCCATTGGCACAACTTTATCCTGACAAGTGTTACAAGGTTGCTAAGGTCACCTAAGGGCAATATGGAATACCCAATATGTATACCCAACAGTATATTCGTATCAGGGTGATACCTTTGAGAAAACCCATGCAAAGACAGCGGGAATGTAGCAAACAAAGTTAATATGCCACAAATACACTACGTAGAAAAAAATTTGTTGACACCCCTTCTAATTATTTGCCATTTCAGCCCCACTCGCTTGTAACCCAGTCATAATGAAAATGTAATTTGAATTCTCCATAGACAGACAGTGACAGTAGAATGGGTTGTACTGAATACCCCATTAATTAGTCTAAAATATGATACATTTATAGGCTTCCAACAAGTCAGTTCATTACCTTCCCGCCCTGCTGTCTTTAACAAAGTCAATAGAGAATTGGTTTGCCAACTTCGTTTGAAAACTTTCACAGATCCTTAACTTCAAAATTCCTACACAAAATACCCCATTATGACCATGTGAAAAAAAGTTTAGAAAATTTATTAAAATTAAAAAACAAAGAAATAATATTTACATAAGTATTCACAGCCTTTGCTTAATACTTTGTAGA
>JAUZSU010151466.1:0-14556 GCA_034780255.1 Parotocinclus maculicauda
ACAGAGAAATATATATATATATATATATATATATATATATATATGTATATTACTGCTCACAAAATTTTATTTTTATGACATTTTTTGTAAGAGTGTGGAAAACGAGTTACATTGACATTCTCTTACACCAGAGGGTTCAGTACCACATCACTCATGACTTCTTTCTACCCGCACAGAATGGCCTTGTGTGGACCATACAGTGGCGCCTGAGGTGGAGGCCGTTACCACAGCACTGAGTGAGCAGACGAGAAGAGGAGGAGAAAGAGAGTGACACTTATGGTGACTGCATGAAGAAACAGCGATGTGGACTGACCACTAAGCACTGGAGCTAATGAGAAGAGAGAAGAGCTTTGGTCCTACTCTATAAATATCTCAGTGCAGGGTTCAGCTGCAGTGGTACTGAGCAGGAAGTGAGTGAGACAAACTAAGCTGGAGACAGGAAACTCACATGACTGCCAACATCCAGAATGTGTGAATGGTACAGCTAAAGAAGAAAAGTGATTAATATCAATGACTGCTTCTATAATAAAGGAGTGAGAAGATATTGGACATGCTTTATGAACAGGTCTGGCACACTTCCTGTAACAACAGTAGTTTTTTTGTGCCAAGTTGGTTTATAGCTTGTTTGGTAAAAAAGTGGTACCTTTTAATTATTTTTTTAATGGATGTCGAAATTTAGAAAGCATAGTTGCAGATGGGCGATATATAATGTCACTTTTTTCCATTTATAATAAGAAAATGAGAGACAAAATTGCTTAAATTCATTGAACAAAATCCATAAATGCACCATCTCTGTTTTAAACAATAAACTTTTTTATACAATTAACGACTATTTCATCAGCAGATAACAGCATCTTCTTGTTTCTGATTGAAAAAACCCTAAATGCTTGCAAAAAATAACGACGTTAGAGTAGTTTACATGGTAGCATGTTTTTGTTTTTTATTCCCAGTTCCAGTTAAGAGCAGCAAATTGTAATGCTGGAAACAAAGGTAATATTCTTAAAAATGACCTCACCCTCACTGAATGTTCTCTCAGCGTCTCTTTATTTTTAATCTTTCATTGTGCATTTTATCCACTATTTTTGAATATTTGCCTCAAAGTGATCTCAGAATGGTGTTAATCTGCTGGCCAATTAATTGGTCATTCTCTAACAGGTCACCATCGATCGACATCAGTTTTGTTTAATGCATGAGTTATAATTAAAAAAATTATTATAAAAGAAAGTAAATATATGCGTTTTAACCCCAAACAAAATGGTTGTAAATAGACTGAAACTGTACAGCACTTCCTGACTTATGACTTAATAACTAACCTCGAATTACTATATTGTACTTAATAATTATAACAGATGTTAATTGTTAATTATGTATGTACTGTCAGCATATCATTATTGTTTTGTTGCAACCTAGTACATTGTGTCTTGCTTTTTCCTCCCAGAAGGTCACCTGGTCAACAACCAATCATCACGGCGGATCCACAAGCAGAGACAGTAGTTAAGGAGCAGCAGAAGTCCATCATTCACTACCTTACCAGTTGAGCTCATTAACTCACAATTTAATCTTCCGTGTTGTTTGTAATACTGTCTATCTTATCTATCTATAATACTTATCTATCAAAGAAATAGTGGTCGTGTCAATCTCTCATTAATCATTCCTTGAATCTTAAATGCATTTATTTATCATTTAAACATTTATTATCATTCCTGTGAAAATACCCGTTACATTTCCCCTGGATGTAACTTGAAAGTAAGTGTTTTCTGGAAAAATCAGGGTTAAAATTGGTTTTCATAGCTATTCTGCCCTATCTGGCAGCCCCATCTTAAATGTGGGTTGGCAAAAAAACACAAGAACAGAATCTTCTTAAAGCTATCTCAGTGTAAACCATAAAGTCTGATAGAGAGAGATATAACTTTACTAATCCCAATGGAAACTGTATTTGTATAGCAGCATAGAATCCTACACATATATTGCAGTTTTAAGAATCCAACAGAGGGTGGATGATTGTGCTCTGGCATAGTATGAGTTTTGCAGAGCTTGGTGTGGAAGAACCTGGTCAGTACAAATTCCTTGCCTCAGCCCTGTCTATTTGATTTGGAACATTGACTGCAAGTCAGGCCTTGCGACCCAAGATCAATGTCTGACCTCACTAATGCTCTTATAGATAAATGGAAGCTAATTGACATAGGAATATTCCAAAATCTAATGAATCTATCCAGCTGAGCAAAGGCTGCTACAGCAGGAGAGCAGGAACAAACTCAATATTAATGTCCAAGGATTTGGAACAAGACATTTTAACAAGCAAATATAGATATTATGTTTATATGTGTACATGGGTTTTGCCACCTTTACATAGTAGTAGGTTTAGATTGCTAAGAAAATTCTACATTAAAGTAATAACAACAACCTGCCACGGTTTTTGTATTTTGCACTTTCTGGTCGTGTGACCGAATGAGAGCGAGCCACGGAGACAAAGCTTGCTGAGGTCACCTGGTCAGGCCTCTGGCTTGCAGACCTCCCACAGTCCTCATAAACACAGAGAGAGGTAATGGATAATTCTTACAGTATGCGACTGCTCTCGTCGTAAGTTTGAAGAGGTGTCAAATGGAGTAAATCCCCTCCGTCCTACGCCTGACAGAGTCCAAACACATGCAAAATTAATCTGCAGGGAAACAGGGGTTAAGCCTGGGGGAAAAAACAGGGTCAGAGCAATCTAGTGAGTCTATACTGTCACACAGAAAGAGAGAGAGAGAGAGAGAGAGAGAGAGAGAGAGAGAGAGAATGAAATAGAGAGAGAGAGAGAGAAAGAGAGAGAGAGAGAGAGAGAGAGAGAGAGAGATAGAGAGCGAGAGAGAGAGAAAGAGAAAAGAGAGAGAGAGAGAGAGAGAGAGAGAGAGAGAAAGAGAGAAAGAGAGAGAGCTTCACAGATGTCTGAGTTCAAGAGCAACAGCTGTTTATGTCTGTGTGTTTTCCGCTCATTTGCTAAAAGAGATTTAAGAGGCGGGGCACTAATTTGCAATTTGCATAATGAGCAAAGAAATCTCAGACACATGGGTCACACACGCACGCACGCACACACACGACTGTCTAAATGAAGCTGTTTGCTTAATCAAATTTTCTGTGTTAATGTAATCATTACCCAGGGCAAAAGCAGGAATAAATCAGACATATCGGACTGTGATGTGCAGCCTGACTAAATGCAATAAAGGCATTAAAACCCCTCTACACTCATGTTAATGCAAACAACTGCTGACCTCAGACTAACATTACTGTCAGGATATTTCTATGATCCTGGAAATTATACAACAAGGGAGAGTTGGAAGTCATATAACCCACCTTAGGTCTTTTAGCAGCATCCATCAAAAGCTAAATTTTACCCCAGGGTCAAGAGCCCAGCAAATGAATGATTAAGCAGCTCTGCATTTCTGATGAGTTGGCAGACAGACAAAGCATCATAACTGTCATAGTTAAAGGGGTCAGTGGCGCCGTGAACATTCTGTGGGTGTGAGCTAATCCTGCTGATGAGGGGAAGGGGGTTGAAATTGGGTGGGTGATGTGTTAAATGCAGCAAACAGACGTAACCACTCTGTATCCGGTGTTTTGGCTCAGCTACTAATTTGTCTACGTGTTGGAGAGCAATGTTTGCTCTGCCTCAGCTAGCTTTTATCCCAAAAAAGAAATTTCCTGAGCATGCGTTCACATATTCATAACTGCCACGGAGCCTTACCCGCTGTGCTCTATTTCATGCCTGCAAACGGGAAACGTGAGCAGTCAAGCAAGAGCGTCAGCACCAGCCCTACTTTCATGTTCGACAGAAAAAGGGTGGGCATATGGCGTTTGTTGCCGCGCTCGCTGCCTGGATAATACGCTTAGGTTATTTTAAACAAAAATCAGAAAAAAGGTTTCTGCTGATTTGGATGCCCTCTGCTCTCTTTATCCGTCCTTCCCCACAGTTCTCCTGCTTAAGCCCTGGTTCATGGCCTGTGGCTCCCAAGCCTTTGATACAGTGGAGGCAGAAATCCAGGCAGAGAGGCTTTATTGAAAACATAGCCGGTTGCTTTGGGAGGACTGGCGCTGCTCTGCTCTACAGATCCAGCAGCAAAGGCACGAGTGAGCCTGCTGATTACAGAGACGAGCCCCAGACTCCTGCTTTAATGAGCTGCAAGCCCATGAGTCATGGTGCGTTCTGCCAGAATGTAAAACTAGACGAGAGGCCAGTAACATCCTCATTCCCCCTCTCCACCTTGTTTAGAGGGCACTAGAATTTACTCGGCTTCTTGTTTAATCTCAGGGCCAATCATGCTGTGGGAAGCTGAAACCCAGACAAGGCCCCTTGCTGAGCAGAGCCTGTTTGGAAACAGGACATTTCTGCTTCACAGGAATACTGCACCCGAAGATGGCGTTGGTACAAATTTGCAGAGAGCTGGAGTTCCTTTGTTACCAGGCAAAATCAAACTGTTGTGAATCAGAAACCTGGCGCTTGGTAATGTGCCTTGAAGAAAATACTACAGGCCTGGCTTTTTTATTTTACAGGCCTATGTTTGCTAGCTGGAAAATATTTAAAACAATGGAATTTGTGTTATACACATTAGGTAAGAGAATGTGAACTCCAAACAGTACCTGATTCTAAAAAAGGCAACAGGCAGAATAAGCCTTACAATAATGCTAGAATGATTATCAATATTATTTTACATAAATATCAAAATAGGTATCAACACAGCAAAAGCCCTTTCTTTCAGTTGTACATTACAAGCTCTAATGTATAAATCTACCAATTATAATTCTGCACACAATAAATATTCATGCAGAAAATTCAAAATATTTAAGTGTTTGTGTTTATACATCCAAAAAGATTAATCACTGTCAGACGTTTTAAATTAAAGTAAAGTAAAAAAAAAAAAAAAGATTTAACAAAGCAAGTTCTCTAGTTTTTGTTACTGCAATATTTGATCGTTATTAGATTTTTAGAAAAAAAAAAAATCAAATTTAATAGACAAAACAGATAGAAATTTTAATTAAATTCTTCATTGCTATTCCTATCCCTACATTGTGCAACATCTAAAAATTTAAATTGACTAAAAGGTAAAATAAACATATCTACATGTACATGCACCTCCATTTTAGTATGTGATAAATTCCAGCACAGAAACACCTCATTTTATTAAATAAGCTACTGATTTATAATCACTTGATCCAGATCTTATTTACTGATGAAAAGCACAAGAACCTTCCTAAACTATAACATCAGTATTGTATTCTTAAAAAAGTTGTTGTTTTAAACTTGTTTCTTTTTATTCCTATTATTACTGTAGGTTCTGAAAACACAACATAATTTTTGCTGTTTTGACAACTTACCATTTGTATCAAATACATGCTCTGGCTATGGATGCAAATAAATATTTTTATTAGGAATGTGCCAGTCGTTTGTAGAATAAAACAAAAAGTTCCATTTCACTCAAACACATACAGTACTGCAGCTGTATTTGCAAAAACCACAAGACATCCACTAAATGAATGTTAGAACGCACAAGCAAATTAGTATTTTATATAGGTTACGAGTAAATCAGCGCCTTACAATCATGTGTGTTCCATGTAATGAGTTACACTCTGAAAGGTAATCTCTAGAGAAACAATACAGGAGTGTGCAGCAGGTGCTTTATGCACAGACAATAACAAATCAAAAACTGGTGCTTCAATGTATGACACATCTGTCGCTACATTTCAAACTAAGGAGGACCAAAAACTCATGAGTATTAAGTCTAAGCAGTAGTATTTCCTCTGTAATGTGTGTTTGCCTGTGTTTAATTTGAGCTCTGAGCATTAACAGAGACATCTTCAGCAGCAGGCTATGTGGAAGCTGTTTGTGAAATCAAGTTAAGCCATTTCCGTGCTCTAAAGCCACTTCCCAATCACCATGCGCCTGCAGGAAGGTTGAAGATCTGATGTGTGCTCATGTTGCTCCAAATCCTGTTTAAAGTGGTTGTCTGTCTGCCACAGACGTACAAACACAACTACAAGCACGTGTGTGCTACGACTTTATAATAAGCTTTCATCCATTTATTCTTAATTCACAGTTTTGTTTCCATTTAATATGCATGCTATAAGGAACCATGCCTCCTTGTGGTCAAATAAATCAGACATCTGGTTAAATGCAGTTGAAATACATATAATAAATGTATATACAAGATCTGGGTTGTTTCCCATATTCATGTGTAGCTGCGTATCTTCTGCTCACTCCTTAACACAAAACAGCAGCTCTGCATGGAATGTGTAAATGGGTGGATGTGAATATTACATTAAATTAAATTCCCCTACCGAATGCATCTGCACAATTGCATCATGTTGCGCACAAGCGAGGCTTCACAACAATTGACCATCACACACACAGCTCACTGATCCCACACTGGCCATGTGGGACATGACAAGATCTTTAGATTCAAGCTTGTCCGGCTCCCCAGGCCATTGCCAGATGCCCTGTACTTGCCCGAGTGAATTGTGCTGCTTTAACATTGTATGACAGCCAGTGTGTATGCATGGATGTGTCTCAGACCTCAGACAGATGGGATGGAAAGGTGGAGGACGTCATGTGTGAAGTGCACAGTGTTTTGTTTGCAAGTGTGTAAAGATCAACTTTGTTCATCAGATAACTACAATGCTAAGGGGATTTTGAGATGATGCGCTGTTGTAAATACCCAAAACAAGGCAGGACTAAATGGACAGAGTGCAGAAAGATTTACTATTTTGTTCATGACAGGCCTTTACACTCGGACTTAGCTGGTTATTTGCATCATCCACACAAAATCTTAAACAGTTGAAACATCTGAAACATGTTTCAAAGATTTAAAAAGAAACATCAAATGGAATTTGACTGCTAGGACAAACGAGAAAGAAACGATATAACAATGATAATTAGACACAAGATAACATTACTGTAAAACAGCTACACCTACTCGAACCTTAACCTCAGTAATCTAAAACAAATATTTTGGCTTTCTTAATTTTTCTAATAAACGTTCTCATTTTTGTTTAAAAAAAAAAAAAAAGAAATTAAAGAAGTGAAGACTGCAGTGACAATTGCCAGGTTTTCCTAACATCATAAGGACATCCTCAAAAGTATAACGCACACATGCACAGGTTTATTTCACTATCCAGTCCAGCCCAGCTATTAGTTGCTCTCTTGGACTCATGGTCACAGACCTCAATGCCTCATAAAGCAAATGCTTTTCCATTGTACCATTTACCAGCCTCAATTAAATACAATTAAATTGTATTTTTAGTACGTCGTCGCTTTGCACTGTCAATCATTCATACACACACACACACACACACACACACACACACACATTATATATATTGATAGTATATGAGTTTTGATCATATGGGATACTGATTTTACTTACATGGTACTGCACTAGTACTAAGTTATTAACATTAACTGATGAGGTTTCCTGCAGTGGTCGCATTTACCACCAGATCTCTCCAGCGCACTTCCTATTGATGTCATCACTGTATGTCATTTGTGTCAGGTTTCTCACTTAGACCACAAGTTTCTAGGTGCTTGCCAATGGATTTATGTGTGGAAACTTATATCTAATATCTCTGTTAGTGCAGTGTGGTACAGAAATATTTTAACCAAAAACGACATGACTAAATGTTAGTAAAATGCTTAATATCTCTTAAATAGAAACAATTTTACAATGAAAGTCTATCTTTAGTAATGCCTTACTATAAATTAATATTTTCAATATGATATTTTACAGTACATGAATTCTGTTCTGTTCAAGGCTGGTAAAGCTCTTTTAAATTGGGGGTTTCTGCCTAAATTAGACAGCATTTATAAATGAATTTACAGTAAGATACTCTTAACTAGTTTATTCTAGTACACTTATTGTAATTCTTGGTACAGCAGTTCTCAGTTTTTTTTGTGTCAGTGTTTCTTGTTTGTAAAGTAGAAATAGGGTTTACTGTATTGTAGCTGTCGTTATGTTTTATAATACAGTTAGTGCTCTAGCTTAGCATTTACTTTAGTGCAGAAATAATTTGAGTGATATTGTGCCTGTTTTTGCAGATTTTGTGGTTACACAAAACTAAAGAAGAATAAAAAAAATAATAAATAGAAATATAAAATAAGCAATACTTCCATTGACATCAAGAGTTCTTAACTAAATTTAAGTTATTAACGTTCTTAAAAATAAAGTATTTTACAAAAAAGTGATTATGCCATTAAATTAATTTGTGCAAAAAATAGTTTGAGTTAATTAAGTTAATTTATGTTTTTTTTCCTCATGCAGCCTATAGGTCTGATTTCTCAATATGTTATGCCAGTAAAAACTTGACAATAATTAACTACTGCCAGTAATATACTGCTCAGAACAAATTGGGGCTATTTCAAAATAAAATGTCCCGTAATGGAATATCCCCTAATTGTTGTGATCAGTGTAGTTGTGTAATTTGCAGTTACCAGTTGCACATTTCACTAAGTACAGTAACGTCTATACTATTAGAATTATTATTAATGATAATTGTCGGCAAGAGTAATAAAGCTAGCTAGATAAAGCAGTCAGTGAAATCATCAATCTGTTTTTTATGTGGAGCAGGTGCGTGTGTGTGTGTGTGTGTGTGTGTGCGCGCCTGTTGAAGCGCTAGGGAATGATCTCCTAACTGGTCCTGTGTGGTACCTGCCCTGGCCAGAAATCACCACAGTGACTCGAACCCATGGACAGTCAACATGTGAAACCCTGACAAATGATGGCTTATAACGAACAAACCAGCACAGTTGTAGCACAAGCATAACAGAAAGTTCTGAATTCATATTCTGGTTATATAAACTACTTCACAGAGGCACTTTGTTAAAATAAGACCATGTAAATTTATGACCATGTCTTTCTAAACATTTTAACACCGATCTTTCCTGGTCAGGTTTGTGAGTCCGTGCCTATCCCCAAAAAAGGGATCAGGTATAATCGCAGTCTGGACAGACTAAAGGTAGCCATTGCAGTGTCTATGGGTTCATGCCCACACTAGCATCCCAATCTCAGAAGAAGCCAGTCGTGTCTGCATTTGACACCTGACCTGGCTTCTAAGGCACCACTGGGACTTAAACTTGGGTCCCTAAGGTAGCAAGTATCGTAGAACACTGTGCCATGCAAGGACTAGCAAGTTGTTACTAACAACTATTACTGTAGCATAACATAAATTACATCTTTGTAATATTTCTAATAAAACCTTTCGTTTTTGTAAACGTGCACATTTGTTTGTGAGGACTAGGCCCGCACAATCGCGTTTTAAAAAAGGATACTATGAATGACTAAGGATTCCACAGTCTAAAGTACTTAAGACAAATAAAAACAAAAAATTCCTTTGCAAGTGTAAGTGTGTGTGTGTGTGTGTGTGTGTGTGTGTGTGTGTGTGTGTGTGTGTGTGGCTTAACAGACTAACGCTCTTAGCATAATTTAATGAACTGAGAACGACCTTGATCGGTGATTCAAAGCCGGGAGGGCGAGCCACTCCCCCTCTGCCCTCACATTCATCAAGTGTGTGTTTTGATCTCTCGAGCACATCGCATGTGTTCCTCTGACCAGAGCTAGCCACAGAGCTCTCCTATTGGCTCAGACTGCTCAGCAAATTACCCCCTCCACACACTAACAATAATGCAGTGCCCTCGCACCGCCCTGGGTACATCCTACACTGAATCGTTAACTTTTGATTAAGCCTGGCTGCTCTACACAACTAATAAAGAGAGGTCAGGCAGCTGCTTTAATAATCAGAGAGAGTCATTACCCCTCTTCCCTGGTAACGGTTACTAACCACAGTCATGTGGCCACAGAACAAGCCCTTTTAATGCACTTAAATAAAACACTAGCAAATTGAACTGGTTCAGTCATCACCAAAAATCAGCGAGTGCCCTTCTTGGACTTTTCCTAGCCGAATCACTGCTTTACAACTTGGCCGCTTACAGGAACCAGCTGTGAGCAATGGCACAATTACTTAGTGCTTTCCTGAACTGTGACTATACAAATATAGAACATAAAGTGACTGCAAATTGCTATGAACAAAGCCACTAACAGCCTATTTTCCATGTCCAGATTTAAAGCAATACTTCACTGTTTTAACTCTATTCTGTATCCACCGCATATAGAGTGTTTACATGATTACCACGGACAAGACTGTCAACACATTACTATATGTTACAAAGAATAAAAACCTGTTTTAAGCATGCGTTGGAACAGGCAGTAAATGTTTAAACAGCACATTTTGTGTAAAAAAAAAAAAATAACTAAAACCTTTCAGGAATAATTCAGTCGAAGGTATTTGCAAATGACGCTTTATATCTGTATAGCTCTTACAGAGATGGGAATACTTTTGAGAAGAATTTATGGTTATGCGTTACTAACACAGTTTCCACCTGATTCATCATGGATACCAGAAAATCTTCAGGGATTGTGTAAGTAACTGGATTTATTTATTACTGTATTGCTCCAGTGTTGGAAAGCTGGATGAATCTTTACTCTAAGGCTTCGTCTCATCCATACACATTTATTTATAGACCATGACTGTCAATTTTTTTTATTTGCATAAATATATTTATATCTGCAACAATGCTTCTTTTGTACATGAGTTTCATTAAAAAGCATTAACAGGACACAACGCCACAGCACTGTCCACATGTTACTCCTTTCCAGTGCACACTCCTTAACCAGTGCACGTTTAATAGTGAATAAAACAATAAAGGTCTAGAATGCTATTGTAGCATTTATAAGCTATTCCGCTGTTGTGTCATGTTACAGTGAGCTCTTAATATACTCTGCTGTGAGGTCAAGATTGGATATTAGGATTCAGATATGGACAGATACAGAATAAAAGCTTTATTAGTCTAAAGAATGCAATACTGGCAATATTTCTTATAATAGTAGCACAGTGGTTATATCTTTTCAGCCACAGCTTTCCTAGCACAGGGACACGTACATTTCTGTCCATGCTAATATCACATGCATGCTGTTTGTGTGTTGGTTTTGTTTTAACCAAACCACTCAGGAAAAGTCCATCGTGCCAGAACTTTGCTGACTATAAAACACACTAGCCCTCCTGCCGGCGAATTACAAAAGCAGGCTGCACCACTACAATTATTATGCAATATTCCATTACAAATATGGTACCAGTGCATTTATTGAGACAAGTCCTTCCTCTGAACCTGTCTTGCTAGCTTCCTCTGAGAAATTAGAGAGTGCAGGGAAAGCAATGACTTTTCCCTCTTTATTTCATGTGGTCTTCCAGCTTCGAGCAGTCGTAATGAGCTAATTGTGGCTTTTGACGTCGACTCGCAACTTTTTTTTCCCCTGAAACCATGTGTGTTATTCTTCGAAGTCCATAAAGCTTTTCGAGCTCTTGTGCAATCATGGTCAGAGCTCGGAGGAAGAAAGGAACTGAGTTCATCTATGTCCGTGTAACGCCAAGGTATTAATTATGCTGAATGAAGAGAGAGTTGGCTGCTCCACTCCAATTAAAATATGGTCAGTTTAATCAGGCCCTGCTGAGTGCCGAGTTGGGTCTGAAGAGCAGGAGAGAACTGACAATGCATTAGCCTTTTAACACTGCCTGTTATGCTTGGTCCTCTTCTGGATGCACCCCGATTCGCATATTCAATTCGTTTTAAACTGGATGCCCTTCCTGACACATCCCACCCTATTTACACAGGCTTGGAAGCAGCTCTAAGAGCACCCTGTGTACCCCCAGTGGCTGGATTTCCCCTAAACACTCCACTCAGGAATGAACCCAGGCTGGTTCACTGCCAAAGCTGGCTCTATCCACTGAGCCATCAGAGCTGCTGTATTTTAACACAACATGTGAATCTCAAAACAATTCTCCTCCCCCGAGGGCCCAACTTTGATCTTCCTTGCAGGTCACTGGTAAAACTGAAAACCTTAATATGTCAAGATTCAGTATAGTTTCAGTGTTTATAACAGAATTCAAAACGATTGTGTGTGTATAGTGATTCATCTTCATTTTCCATTTCATAGATTCTAATCCTATCCTATTCAATTGGATTAAAACATTTCAAATAATTTTTTTCAAAATTGGAACAAGAAGAAAGAAAAAGTGCCAAGTTACACGTCATGTACATTTTTTTTTTGTTTAACAGCTTAATTACAGACAGGTTTGGGAGAAGGTAGGTGCACAGTCGGCTGCATAAGACGCAGGAAGGCAGGAACAACCAATGTGCCAATTCAACATATACCAGAAACACACTTTAGAAACACCAAATAACCTAACATCCAATGAAACAACTTTTCTTGTCTTTGGACTGTAGGAGGAAACTGGAGCACCCAGAGAAAACTCCCACAGAATTCACAGAGAAAGGACCACCCCACCTGGGACTGAACTCAGGACCTTTTCGCTGTGAGGTAATAGTGCTACCCACTGAGCCACCATGCCCATGTGGCACCATGCTGAGCCACCATGCCACCCATGTCAAGTACTATGCAAAGTCTTAGGCCACCATAAGATATGTTGTTTTAGTAATTGTATACGAGTATAATACCCTTCCAAACAGACCACTCCTGATCAAGCTTGAGCTCTTGGGACTTTTGATGGGTCTACTTGGCATCCCGATGAAGCTGCCAGATGCTGCTATATTTTAAGCATG
The DNA here is from genome assembly GCA_034780255.1 of Parotocinclus maculicauda. Classification (NCBI taxonomy): domain Eukaryota; kingdom Metazoa; phylum Chordata; class Actinopteri; order Siluriformes; family Loricariidae; genus Parotocinclus; species Parotocinclus maculicauda. The sequence goes on from JAUZSU010151466.1 coordinate 12,641, forward strand.
TTTCAAGAATGGCAGTTTCAGACATCACCAACTTCACGTTAAAAATTATTATTGTTTTTATTTTATTAAGAAGGCTTTCCAAACTGTTGGAATCATGCTGTTTACTGGCTGAATATGAAATGTCTACATTTCCACTATGTAAGCTATACAAAGCAACTGATACACTATGAATTGAGCATATGCAGTAAATAAGGAGTTTCCTGCACTCAGGTGGCAAAGTAGCAATTCACTTTGAGGCCAGAGTTAGGTGTCACACGGGCACGACTGTCTGGGTTTGAGGGAGGAGTGGTTATGGGATCATTTCCTAGTGTCGCAACAGTGACTCCTACTGAGCCTTTTGAAGAACAGGCATCACGAGTTACGAAAGATTCACTTATAATACCACTACTACTGTCTATAATAAAAGAAATTAATAATTGTAATTATAATATTAGTATTCTACATGAGTACGACAATAAGTATTATTCTTATAATAATATGATTTACATTTGCAGCATTTATAACATAAGCCCTTATCCAGATTGACTAACAAAAGTGATTTGTATTCTTCCTAGTAAAACAACAGTACTGTAGAATAATATAAGGTATAAACAAATTGCTTATTTTAGTAGTATGTTGATATATTGGAAACTCATCATTAGATATGAGGCAGCTGAAACACATTGGATGGTGCAGCAATATGTATATAATAAATGCACACAAATGTCCTGTATTTACTGCTTGCATTCTAATAAAGAGACTGGGAAATAATTATATTCCACCATTGCAAAAACAACACGTCTAAATTTGACTTATTTGCATAGAATTTAAATATACAAGCTTTTCTTTTATCATGTATTTGATGCCAACAATATTGAAATCCCATAAAGTAGGTTTTTCTAACAACAGATTTTGCAACCTCACTCTATTTGTATCGACAGGACCCTAGACACCCCACTGTCCTGCTAACAATTAACACACATTGCTATAAAACCTATTGGAATCATTATTTAGGGCTCTCTCGCTCACTTTCCATCTTTCTTTCCCTAATCCAGTGCCATGGCAACGCTAATGTGCTGAAAAATCATGACTCATATTGTGGGGTTGCATCCACAGGTTGACTGGACCGCCCAGTGGGACGCATGACACACTCACTAACTCACTCGCTCTCTTTGTTTGTCAGGACGCAGGAGAGCCTCGAGTCGGCCTGCAGTCACGCACTGCAGAATTTACGGGCGGAAAATTGCAACACTTGAATGGGAATGGTGAAAAGGGGAGACAGAGGCCAAGATAAAGATGAGAGAGGCGTGAGATGAAGGCAGACAGGGGAACATGGGCTCAAGGGCTTCTCTTTTACTGCAAACACTGCTGTAAACTCACCAGATGCTACATCCTGAAAACTTTCAGATGAGACACTATTCATCAACATTTACTCTTACAGAGTGACACTGTGTACTGGAAACTGTATAAAATGTAAGCCAGGGTGTTAATATGCAAGTTGGAGTGCAGATAAAAAGACGAGGCCAACAGCCTCTTCATGAGCTGTAACAGCTCCAACCTGACAAACATCATAACCGCAAGTCCATGAATTGAATGCTGATAAAGCAAGATAGAGAAGGGATGCAGAGGAAATAAGGAAGAGAGAGAGAGAGAAAGAGAGAAAGAGAGAGAGAGAGAGCTAGGGGAAGTGGCATTGAAGGACAATGAGAGGGAGGGCAGCTAACAGGAATAGAGGGGTGAAAGAGAAGCCAGGCTCAGGGAGCATCGAGGGAGTTGTTTAAGGAGAAACAGTTTCCGTTTGTGGCCACTGATAATACTTTCCATTCAACAGGGCTCGCAGTGCACTGATTCCTCTGATTGCAGCCTGGCGCCCTGCTGGCGAGCCTCAGCGCTGAAATTAAATCCACTCTATTCAGTTATAAATTATAATGCTATAT
>JAUZSU010151477.1:0-14555 GCA_034780255.1 Parotocinclus maculicauda
TTTGATCTGTGATTTGTGTTCTATTCTGAATAAAATATTAGATGTTGGCACCTCCACATTATTGCATTCAGTTTTTACACTAAAGGATTTATTGTTTAAAAAATTGTGGTTTTGTGTATGTGTTTGTAGGTGCACTGACTTGAACCCAGCAGCAGCCCAGTGCACAGCCGAGACGTCTCGTTGCAATAACCTTGACCTACAGCCAGTCATTACAGATTTGGTGAGGCACGCTTAATTCTCTTCTACTTCCTTTTTCTTAAAGGGTAATTTGGCACAACTTGAGGCAGCACGACTAATTTGTTTGACCACTTGAAGCAATATCACAAAGTTCTGTATGAGGTCTGGATGCTATCCAATTAAAAAATTGCTTATTATACTTTTGCTAGTGTTTCATCATATGGGAGTGGTTCCAAAAGACAAAAATAACTGAGAAAAAGGTATGGCATCTAATCCCCACCTGGCAAAATGCATGTCCTGGAATTCCTGCATTTTGTAAATATCGCAGTTAGGTTTTTTTTTCCAATGCTGTGCAGCCCTACATGAAAACCCATCTTGAGTTTAAGGAAAAAAGCCAAAGGACTCTGACTTTGTAAGAAACAAGCCTCTGTGGTCTGACGAAACCAAGATTGACATAAACCCAATAGAACATATCTGGAGAGACCTGAAAACCAACGATCCTCATCCAACCTGACAGAGCTTGAGAGCATCTGCAGAGTAGAAAGGCAGAAAATCCCCAAATTGAGGTGTGCAAACGTTGTTGCATTGTTCCTAAGAAAGCTGTAGGCTGTAATCACTGATAAATGTGCTTCAATAATGGAAAGTACTGAGTATTTTCGTTTTTTTTTAATAATTTGCAGACATTTCCAAAATGTGTTTTCACTTTGTCATTATGGGGTATTGAGGGCAGAATCATGGGGACAAACTTGATTTTTTTTTTCCTCAAGCAACAGAACACGAGAAGACGTGCTATCACAGGTAACATCATGGCTGTGATACGGTCACAGTCTCGAGCTGAAGGCGAGTGCCGTAGTTAGAATCAACTGTAATGTTTTGTAATAACCTCAGATTTTCTTTTGCTTCTTTTTTACTACAAAATGAAGAAACGAAAACATTTTAAAATAAGCCCTGAATTAAATAATAAATACACGTTCATGCTGATGATACCTTCCACCAAGAACCGGGCCCATTTGACCTGAATATACCTCAATATGCTGAGCACTGGTCATTTGATTTATCTGCAGTGAACATCCAATTTTCTTATTATATTTAATTTTTAAATATCCCCCTAATTTTTGTGGGCAGTATAGTTGCTTTAAATTGCCCCCAATGTGAGTGTGTCTAATTAGTATGGATATAACTTGCCATGAAAAGCCGCTGGTGCTGATGTGACATTAAACAAATAAAATAAATAAATGAACTTAATCATATCCAAGCTTACCATGATTTTTTATTTATTAATTATTGTGTGTATGTGCCTTAATCCTCAGATTGAGTGTTTGTTGCCCAGACTTAATGGAAAGGTGGACGTTCTTCTTTTCAATCCTCCATATGTCGTCACACCATCCACAGAGGTACACAGTGCCTTATGACAGAAGAGTATACATAACTGCTTCTTTTTTTCTCTGTTACACTTATTTATTTTTGAACAGTTCAGTGGCTCACAATTTATTGATTTATTAAGAGTTGTAAATGACAAGTGGTTAGTTGGTTGGTTTCATTACTGCATTATAGGCAGACCACTGCCAAATATGGTATAAAACTACAGTGACCTTTACTGTGTTTATGTGATACATATGCTGCCTGGGCTATTAGTGCTCTACATGAATGTAAGGAATAGTAATTAGGAGACAATTTCAGACACACATAAGTGCAGGTGATTCATATGAACAAATACCACAATATGTAATTTAAATATAAATTTTATAGTGAGTGTGAATGAGATTTGCTTTCTTTGAATACTGATTTGTCCCAATTAGCCTGATCTTGTTAAATATTTTGTACAGATAGGCAGTCATGGCATTGAAGCATCATGGGCTGGAGGACAGAAGGGCAGGGAGGTGATGGACAGATTCTTCCCCATGGTTCCACACTTACTTTCCGATCAGGGTCTATTCTATCTCGTCACAGTATCAGATAACAATCCAGGTAAGAGAATGTATAGGAATGCTAAAACCGCTATTAGAACCCGGTTTGACAAAGCACAGATGAACAAATTTATGTATTTGTTAGCATTGAGCTGCTTGATTACAAATTTAAAATGCACCAGTCCCTTCCTACCTCAAATCTTTCATTAAAACTCAACTATGTAGGTAGTGCCTCTTGAGACTCAGTGTTGCAGCCAACATTCAAAATCTAACAAAAACGAGCATCTATTGTCACGTGTGTTGAGATGAACTTCCATTGGATGTCTAAATGGCCTAGCCCCTTTCCTTAACTGTCCATTTTATCAGTTCCACTTCGCACATTAGCACTTTAGTTCTACAGTTACAGACTGTATTCCACCCTGTTTCTCTACATAATTTACTTCACTTTGCTCTGTTCTCTGATGGTCAGTATTCCAATAGATCAGGACCCAACTGGGTGGTCGATCATTCTCATCACTGCTGTGTTGCTGGTGTGATGTTTAAACACTGCTCACTCACTGGGCATTTTATAAAAAGACAACTACCTTATTGCTCTACCTAGTAGATATAAAGTAAGACAGAGCAGCTCCTCTGTTGTTGCAGTTTTGCGATAGTCATTCTCTAGCCCTTCATCAGTGCTCACAGGATGCTGGTTGGTGGAATATTTTCAGTCCAGCATTGACACTGAGCTGTTTAAATAGTTCAGCAGTACTGCTGTGTCTTATGCACTCATACCAGCACAAAAGACACTAACACACCACCAAACACAAGTCTCAATGTAGTACTGAGAATAATCCAGCACACACAGTACCTGATGTGTGCTGGTCCAGAGCATTAGAGAACAGAGTGAAGGGGAATTACAACGTAATCAGATGGACTACAGTCTGTAATTGTAGAACTATGTCTTTAAGGTAAGTTGAACTGATGAAATGGACAGAGAGAATTAAAACAAAGAGACCCCCAAGAGACCTAAAAGTGAACATTGAGTGTTCACATTAAGAAAACTCTATACCTGGATATTGCCTCACATTTTTGGATCTGTTTTTTTTTCCTGGATAAGCCCCTAACAATGTTTTAGATGGATGGTTTTCTTGGGCTGTTGGCCATTTGTATGAGCATGAGTTGTGTACTTATAAGAATACAAAGAAATACCATTAAATACCATTAAATCACTTTGGGTAAGGGCATTTACTAAACGCCATACACCTTGAGACTCTCAATCATATGGTCAGTATTATGGTGACATTGTAACTAATACAATTAGTAATGCTTATTCAGACAATTCATCAGTACATTACGGGAATGATTTCTATTGCCAAATACTACTAATTAGATGGTGAATGACTAATTACTTCAAGCTGGAATTCTGTATAGTTTAAAACTTACTGTTGTCCTGTCTGCCTTTTTATCTAGAGGAGATTCTGTCTGTGCTGTTCAATTCTGGTGTGAGTGGAGAGGTGTGTCTGTATCGCCAGGCTGGGAGAGAAAGACTATCGATCCTGCGCTTTAGCAAGAGTGACAGGACTCTGAAAACAGGAGACACGGTCGTCCTACATTCTGACACTGACTGATATCTTTCACAGTTATCCAAGTAAACAAAGACGCAAGAATGATCTGAGAGGAGTGACTTACTGTTCAATTCACAGATGTCCTGTACTACACATTCAGTATAGCACTCTGCACAGGGAAAGGACCTCCTGGACCTTAACTCCGAGACAGATGGGCCAATGTTTACCACAATGAATGAATCTTTTCACATTGAAATTAATAACCAGGCATATGAAGCTATTCAAGAAGTGTAATGTTTATTTAATCAGTAACAGGCGTGGCACAAGTTACATGCACAGACTAAAACAGTCCTACTTGTCATCAGGCATTTTGTGTGCTTTGTTTTGTAGACTGCACTCTACTGTTTTTTTTAAGATTTCATAACAGCATAATGAAATTATAAAACTAATCTCTGCATGTACCCAAACGGGATCTGCTTACTGATGGGGAAAGAAGTGGAAAGTGCAGGTAGAGGCAAAATACTATTCAGAAACACCACCTAGACTAGTCATGCTAAACTAATGAATGTATGGTGCAGAATTAGATTTAGTAGTTTTTAGTTCGTGGTGGAGTGATTTGGAAAGCAGGGAGGGGGATTGAACTAGATCATACACCTGTACTAAAAAGAATTACAGGGATAAAGTATGGAATGTTCCAAAATGTATTATGGCAGACAACTTTTAGCTCTAATTATTCTTAACTTCAGAAAAGAATAAAAATATAAAATTTAAATGGAGTTGTGCGTTTAGTAAACTTGGAATTGTAAACAGAAATATCGACATTAGCAGATCTGTGGTAACATCATGGTAAAGTCATGGGCATCAAACTTTTTAGCTTTTTATGCAGATTGGCTCCAGATAATGTGCCCATCATCCCCAAGTCTCACTGTGCCGCTTGCCACAAGCTCTAAAGCAGCAGGGAAGGCTCGATGCTCTGCCTCACGGATGCGCTCTGATAGGCTGTCCTCAGTGTCCTTCGTTAGGATGGGCACAGCCTCTTGTACTATGATGGCTCCTGCATCCACCTCCTCCTGTTGGTTCACAGCAATGTAAGGTTAGAGCTGTCAAAAATGTAAAAAAAATTAACTAATTAAAATATTTTGACACAAACTTTTTTTTTCATGAAGAAGTACACAGCCATATGAGCAGACTACATACTAACAAAATTACTTGTGAATGGATTTCATAACATTACTGGGTGCTTGGGTTGTACAGTGGACCAATAAATCAGTGCACAGATAGACATGGGACTTCCCAGCTCAGTTTAGTATCACATGCAGACATGATTGGATTTGGACATGTCAGAGGGAATCGGACAATGCAGGGTACACTTACAATTTTAAACATTTGCATGCATACTATAGCAGATCATCTACTAAGCAGATAAAGTTTATTTCTGATGGTCATATACAAAAGTACAGTTGAGGGAAAATAAAACATAAAAGCATAAATATTACACAATACTTGGCTAAATGGCATTAAAGCTGTGAAACTTTCATGAGCAAAATGTAAATTAATTTTAAAAAATTATTAATTTTAATGGAATTTGTCACCAGCTAATTAAATGAATAATTTTGCAGTGCTTTCTCACCACAGACACCTGAGGTAAATAAGTGTAGCGAGTACAACGTCACATCAAAATGTTTGAATATAGCACCTACCAGTACCAATAGCACTGCTGGTAGTGCTGTGGTGAAATGAAAAAGCAAGGATTTGTATTATTAAGAAAATATGCTTTTTACATTTTGATTTAGCTTGTTTTCTGCTGTTTTGTCTTGCTGAAAAATGCATGGGCGAATACAGACTTATCCAACCACAATACACCTTTCGCTGTGTGATGGTCCACCCTAGCACAGAGCCTCCAAGCACAGAGAACATGACACTGTTTCAGCCACATGGTTAACATGAGACTGGTTTTTGCACAGTAAAGTTTTGCACATTTGTGAATGTAACTCCATATTGCAAGTTTACCAAAGTAATCCCTTGCCACCATATGCTTAGCCATTGCTGAATGACGCCGTTGCCCTTTATGCACTGAAATTCCTGCTCCATTTCTTGAATTGTTTAATGATGTTATGCACTGTAGAATGAGATATGTATATTCCTTCCAATCTCTCTTTGAGGAACAGTTTATGACATTTATGACATACTGGTGATTAGGGCCGATATTCTGTATCCAATCTGTGGCAAAATCACTGGATTGGCAATCGGATTGGGGGGGGAGAAAATAACAGTTTAATCCGATATCTTTCCTATCATGTATATGCTCAACATCAATTTGGACGACACGCCGTAGACAGAGATGTCACGTGAGTGTAGAGCGATTAAAAACTTGCCTCTATGTCAAGTTAAGCGTAAAACAACAGCCCTCCAATTTTCCAGTATTCTGTTGTCACATTATGGTGAACCCATGCTACCGAGTTGTAATCGGAGTAGCCTGTTCTTAAAAGGAATGGCACCAGTCTTCTGCTGCTGTAGTCCATCTGCTTTAAAGTTCAATATTTGTGCATTCAGAGATGCACTTCTTGGTTATTTACCCATACTGCTGTATGTACTGCTCAATGAGGCAATTTGGCCCATAGAACTCTTGCTCACAGGGAACTTTCTGTACTGTGGATAAAACCTGTTGGATGGTTGTGCAAGAAAATTCCTATAGTTTAGCAGTTTCTGAAATACACAGTCCAGTCTGTCTTGCACCAACATGCATGCCACATTCAAAGTCACCTAATTCACCTTTCTCTCGCATTCAGTCCGTCCCAAAAGTTACCACTTCAAAACAGAAACTACTGTAGTGACTCTTACCCTGCTGTTGAGCTCTCTTTATCCTCATCAGTTACTCCAACATGTTTCCGTTTCAGGTTCTGTATCATCACCGTTTGCTCCCGTGCCAAGTTAAATCCCTTTTGCTAAGCGTGCATGTTACACATTTTTTAATTGTGTGAGGCGTGAAGTGCTCACACACTTTTGAAGATTTAATGTATTAACTTCTTAATGTTAAACTTATTTAGAAATTTCCGTGTCGCTCCGTTCAAGTCGTTCTTATTTATTTTTTCCAGCATTGCTGAAGCGCCCAGGTGACGTAAGCGGATATAAAAAGGCGAGTAAGACAATCGATAATGAAATTCGTTGCCAACACGTTTAATAATCGATTTTTATCAATTTTATCGATTCGTTGTTGCAGCCCTAGTCTGATGTTTGTGCAGGTATGTGCTATCTAACAGAACTGTACCATGAAATAGTGGCTCAGCGGTGTGGGGTGGAACAAAGTAATCTGTTGTTTTCTTAGATAGCACACAGTTCAACAGTCAACTTACCATGTACGGATAGCCATTTAAGGAGTATTTGTAGAGAAATACATCATGAATTAGGTGTCTGGAAAAGACTGCAAGTCCACTTCCAATAAATCCACTGAGAAACAAAGTTACAAAGTGCATAAATACATATGATTAACTGCAGAAAGGGTTTTGTTCTAGATGTCCCAACAAAATACAACTAAAACACAATTAATTATAATGGAGTCTGGACTACTGAACAAGCACCTTACCAATAGTAAAGTTTTGAAGGTCTTTCACTTTCATTAATTTATTACATATGGGTGTAAACCAACATGCCATTTCAGCTATATCCTCCTACACAATATTTAATTGTAGGACAACACTAATGTCATCAAGATTTACCACTTTATTGGGTATACCTTTAAACACATACCTAATCATCCAATTACATGGCAGAAACAATTCATGTATGTAAAATTCAGTCAACCTGCAAAAGTTTAAACTAGGCATCAGAATAGGGAAGACATCGGATTTATGTGACTTTGAGTTGGTACCAATGCTGGATGGTGTGCAAGGAATATTTAATAAACTATTGATCTACTCTAATTTATTCACACAGACATCTCTATGGATTACAGAGAATGAGCTGAAAAAAAAAATAAATCCAGTGAACAGCAGTTATCTGGGCACAAATGCCTTGATAATGCCAGAGATCAGACGAGAATGGCTAGACTGGGTCGAGCTCAAAGAAAGATACAGTCGCTAAAGGATCTGATTTACGCATAAACAACATGAAAACATGGACCCATTCTACCTTGTTTCAACAGTTCAGGCTGGTAGTGATGACCCAATGGCATGAGAGATATTTTCTAGGCCCTGTGGCATTTAAAAGATTCTAAATATGCCATGCTATATCTGAGTATTGTTGCTGACCATGTCCATCTCTCTATGACCACAGTGTGCCATCTGCACAATTTTCTGATGGTTTTCAGTAGGATAACACACCATGTCACAACGCTAAAAATCAGAGTACCTTTGGGATCTGCTGGAGGGGTGATGTTATGTCAACATATACTAAAATCTGATTCATGTTTAATATTTTAATAAGGCAGTTCTGAAAGCAAGGGATTCCCAGTACTAGCAATATGTACCTAATAAAGGTATCTTTCAGCATATGCAAAGGACAGCTCTTACCTTTTAAAATAATGAGAATAAGGATGTGTGCTGCCAAGCTTTGTTTTCAAAAAATGGAAATCTTTTTCACTCCAAACCTGCAATACCAACAGAATCAGCAAAAGTGAAAAGAAAACAAGAACTTTTTTTCCCGTGTTTTTTTTTTTTAATCCTAATCAATAAACTGACTATATAAGATTTCAGAAAATACAAACGAAATTGACCAGCATTTGGGCTGCACACTAATTATTAACTACATCATTATTATTTTATTTTGTAACACCAACATAAAAATGTACCAACCATAACTTACAGGGCCTATACTAAACTCACAATAACCCTTAAAAATATCAAAATCAAAACACATCAAAAATATATAAATATGCACCGCATAATATCTATTCAAACAACATCCATTTGCATTTACGTCCGTGGCCGTATGGTTGGTGTGTAACCTGTGTAATTTATAGCCTCAGTTGCCTGTCCTTAGCTGACAGGTGTGGCACCCAATGTTGTCTTTTGCTGCTAGGTGGTAGCCCATCGGCTTCAAGGTTCGAAAATGTTGTGCATTCAGAGATGCTCTGCTCTGGTTGTAACAAGTGCTTATTTAAGTTACTTTTGAGTTAGTTTATAAGGTCAAACCTTTTTGCATTCTAGGGACCATTAAAGTAAACATCTGGTCCAGTATTAATAAATGTGTTCCCATTTAGTATAACATTTTGACCTGAAGGCACAGAATTATTCAGCTTATAATGGAATAGAGTGCATGTGCTTTGATGTAACAATCAAAATGCCAAAACATAAATAAACAAATAAAATAAAAATACATTTGGGGCATGTCTTCAAGTTATATACACTGCTCACAAAAATAGGGGATATTTCAAACTGAATATAAAGAGGATCCCACAGGAACTGCTGGACAATCTGATCCTGTCCATGTTCCATCACTGTCAGTGTGTTTTGGCATTCCTGGGTGACCATACACTCTACTCAACAGTCAAATGTGTGGCACTCTCATCCAGTTTAACATGTTTCTGTTCACCCCCATGAATATGTCACTTACTACTCAATCACAATCATTGAGTTTGCATCTCATTTGTGTAATCTAACAACTTTCTTTTACTTTTCATTTCCTGTTCTGATGATCTTATTTAATAAAACAATCAAATCAAATGCTTTTTTTAAAATCACTTATCACATATTCATAATGAAATATCCCCTTATTTTGTGAGCAAGTGTAGTTTGATAGCTTCATCACGTGGCACACTAGATAACTGATGTAGATGCTGTTTCTTATAAAAAGGAACTTGAATATAGGAACTTTATGGAATTCACTACACTTGGCAGAAAGTCATTATGGTCAAAGTCAAAGGCATTATGCAAATAACATTATAATGGTAATGGAATTATATAAGAGTAATAAACACATTCTGTTGATGCTTTTATTACCCATTCACATACTTTTACACAATGATAAGCTATTTTTAGGTTCAAACAGGAGCAAGCAAAAACAGTCAAATTAATTTACTGTGTTTTACGTGCTTGGTGACACTCTGACAGACAGTCTTAACAGAAGATAAACATTGAGAAACCCAACTCTTGTCTAAAGTGAGAGACCTTTACTCCTGCTCAGATTACACAGAGTTGATAACAATGTAGCTGTTTGTTCAGCAAATACTTATGGATAGTGTTCTGTTTAGTAAGAATGATATAGCTGAAGGGTTAATGTCTACTGTTGCACATTATGTATCACAATACTGGACTTGCTTAGTCTCTATATGAATGTACTCTCACTGACCATTTATTAGGTACACCTACTCAAATACTAATTATCGCGAATATCTAACTAGCCAATCACATGGATGTATACATTTTCAGAGCGGCACATTTTCAGAGTCAGGGTGCTATCTTATAAACAGCAATATCCCTACCTGTGAAACCCATCTGATGCAATGCAATGATGACTGCATGCGTTTTCTTGGCGGTAAACATGGTTAAAAAAGAAAGCTTTAAGCACCACTAACCTTTTAAAGCAACCAGTCTGCTCTTCTAATAAGCATGACATCATATTAGCTATTCTGTCCTAATTAACCTTTTTTCCTGAGCTAACAAGATCATTACTAAAATTATGTTTTATGTTATGTAAAATTATGTAAAACTTGTGAAATACAAAAAATGTGCCATTCTCAAAACTTTTGCCCACGACTGTAGACATGGTAAATAATACATACTTCAGAAACTGATGATATATTGGGATTTTCATTTATAGAGAATGATCCAAAAAGTAGAAAATATTCAGTTAGTGGCAGTTCTCTAGGCAAAACTGCCATTTAAATGCCAGAGGTCAGAGCAGAATGGCCTGGTTTGAGCAGATAGAAACTCAATACTAACTCAAATAACCACTCGTTGCAATGGAGGTAAAAGCAGAGCATTTCTAAAGGTACGACACATCAAACCTTTAAGCAGATGGGCTACAGCAGCAAAAAACCACAATGGGTGACACGAAGAACAGGCAACTGACAACAATTCTCACAGAAATGTCTCAATATGACAAAATTAGACAATAGAAGATTGGGAAAAAATAGCCTGGTCTGATGAGTCCAAATATCTGTATTATTACTGACCATGTCCATCTCTTTATGACCACAGTGTACCCTTCTTCTGCTAACTTCTAGCAGGATAACACACTAAAGACAAGATGTCAGAAAGGTCCAAATAACCTCAACCTGGTTAATTAAACATGACACTGAGGTCACTATACTCAAAGATTTTAACATTTTTATTATAATAATAACAACATTAAATAATAATTTGCACAAATGTAAAGCTGTCTGATTACTTCTGAGGAAGCAACATATAAAATAACTGACTAATAATCACATAACAGTAGATCAAATAATAATGTCACAAAGCTTTGAGAATTAATTTTTAGTATACAATACATTACATGACATTTATCTTATACAAAACAATGTTGGTGCTTGTTTTTAAATTACATGTTTTGTTCATTTTCTGAAATAAATCAAGTTAACCTTTTAACCTTTAAATAATATGGATTAATGGGACAGTTTTGTATGCATTTGTATTGTGACTTGCTTAAACAGGTATGCATAAATCAATGACTTTATATCCTGTGAAACAGGATGCTAACCAAAATGGATGTTGACCAAACATTACCATACCCATTGGTCTTTTTATGCTACTGTAATGGAAATGTGAATTAAGTGTAACTGCACAAGAGATACCACTGAAGACAAGAGCGCTACCACCGACATATCATTCAAAGCCTAAACTGTTATACATATTACTACCTCTTGAGGAAATACACACACACTGTAGAACAAAAATACCAATGCGGATGAAAGAATATAAACATAAATAAACATACTTCGCTGGCTTCACACAAACTAAAGTCCACTAACTAAGAGTCCACTTGAAGGGTCACGAATATCTAGAACAGTCAATGCAATTTCTCCTTTTAAGGTACTCCAACTGACTCACCCAATACAGGAAATCTGACCAAAAATATTTCTGTCCTAAAAACACAAACACTCATAACTGCAATGTGGGGCACCCCTGAACTGGTCACGAGACAAACACAAACTAAGCTTCCACCCACACTGACACTCAATGGGCCAAACCACTCTGCATCAAATCTATGAGTCCCTGATCAGCTTCCATTGACAGTAAACTGGATTCATACAAATTTTAATTCATATAAGTTTTATTATAGCTAAAACGGCTCAAAGCATTTACCTGTGACAGTATGTACATATTACACTGTATCATTTTTATAAAGGAAATTGCAACTGCAAAGAGAGCAGACCACTTACTGAACTGTCCATCACACTCTGTCATTCCACTGTTAATGCCAAATACAGTACTGTATATACACATATAGAGTAGCTACTGTGCAAATGCCTTAGGCCACCATTAAATTTGTTGTTTTACCAATGGCATAATGACCATATATAACATGCTGTAAACAACTGAACCCAAAATATTTCAAACTTGAATTCATAACTTTATCACTACGGATCTTTGTGACTTAAGCTTCTCTTCACCTTGTCATCCCAATGAAGCTGCCAGATGCTGCTACTACCCAAGTGTAATGGGAGGTGTATTAGTAATGGGAAGGGCATGCTAAATACTATTCAATTTTCTAAACACGATTGGCCGATTACGCTTGTTTCTGGCTTTGTACCCTCAGGAGAGTTAGATTTCGCTTTGTCAAAGAACTCTGTCAAGAGTGAGTTCTTCCTCCGCTGATTACTTTGGTCATGCATATTGCAAACAGCACTCCCTTACTGTGAAGAGCTAGAACACTGAAGAAGACATTGCTGTAACCCAAATAGCGTCACTGCTCTCTCACTTAATACTGCACTATATAAAAATATACTAATGAATGTACTAAGTAGCAGCACTGGTACACAACTAAACTCATCAACATGCATCAGCACCAATCTGTCACATAAACAAACACACAGTTTAAAGCAGAGTTTAATAGTGAATGTTAGTGAAATGTTTTTTTTATGCGTGGCTGTTTGTGTCGCTGTCGTGCTTTGAGCAAGTGTGACTGGCACACAATTGGTTATTTGGTACTGACAAGCATCCGATTTTGGTCACACACACACCGCCAAACACGCAGACAGGCTCTTTATAAGCCATGGTTAATACATTCAGCCTTCATTTGAAATTCATTGAGGTACAGTATGCAGAAGTAGTCATAGAATTATTTCTATTTGAATTTTGATTAACTTAGGAAAATACACAGGCAAACACAAAGTGCTATGAGGAAGCTCTCAAACTATAAGTGTGCAAGTCAGCACATTCAAACTGACTTAAATCCTCAATAATACTAAGTCAGGGGAGTTTCAAAATCTAGACTGGAACTTTAAGCTTCTTTTCTTTTTGTAATTAATTGAGTCACATGGGTGTTCCTCACCTCTTGCAGTAATACTACATCATGCTGCTCCTTGCTCAGTAGATCTCCGATCATAGCATATCGCTCAGTACAGTGCTTACTGAGGTACCGGATTCCCCTAAAGCCACAAACACAAACTGTTAGACCATACTGCTGACAACAAAGACATGATGCAAGAGCAAGAGCAGCAAATTTACAAACAAAGCAACTAGGCTCCAAAATGACTGCACAGGCTCTAGTATATGGACACTGTGATACACTTGATAGTGGCAGTATCTAAATTATTTACCCGTGACCTTTAAGAAGTTAGACAGTGGTGCTCATTAAATTTCTTCTGCAGTTTCCCCCTAAGCAGGTAACCCAGATTGTTTCATTACCATAGACACCACTAATGCCAAATGTCTTAGGCCACCATTACAATAGATATACCATTACTTTGGCAATAAACTCATGAACATATAGCATTTTTCAGTCTTTATCAGAATACAACAAGTAAAAACCTGAAATTTCAATATTACATTTAGATTAAAAAAATCTGAAAACAGTGATCTTCTACAGCTTCTTTAGGCTAAAATTGCAAGTATTTAGTGTGACCTCTCCTTATAACCCTTCTACAGTCCAAAGAAGACTGATCCAGAAGTAATTTTTGGAAACGGAACAGGTTTATATACGCAAAAGCTCTCAAATATTGGAATGAAGACAAGTGGAAAAGAGTATGATGGTGTGACAACAAGTTTAAATAGGTTTAGATCCAAATGTCAACAATATGCTATATATGGTTATTTTTCCATTGCTAATACAGCAAATCTAATGGAGGTTTAAGACTTGTGCACAGTACTGTATGTATGTTTGTATGTGCATTGATGTGTTTGTAGCTTACCAGCAGTTGAGAGAGAAGACACGTAGCTTTACAGGCATTCTTGCTGGCAGTGCTTAGATAAGTGTGACCCACTCTGCTGTTTCAGCTAAATCAGCACAAAGAAAACAAAAAAGTCAAGCAAACAAAAAATGCTGCTTAATCAACCTCACATTACCAAGATTGTGAACAAGCGGCAGATTTACTGAGAGAAGGACAGGGGTACAAACAGTATGAACAAAGTGTCACCATATTCCTTCTAAGTGACTTTGCATTCACATTAATCTCTCTCAAAGTAACTGAATATTTAAATGCTTATCTAAACAACATACTTTAACATCTTAGACTGTACAAAGACTATAAGAAATTCAGTATATTCATTTATTCACTTTCTTGTCCACTTGTTTCTGAAGTTGCAGGTGAGCTGGTGCCCAGCCAGCAGGCATCATAGGGCAAGCCCTCATAGGGAACATGCACTCAAACCCACATACACACACTCGCACACTAGGGACACTATAGCATAATCAACACGCATGTCTTTGGATTGTGGGAGGAATACAGAGAACTAAATCCACATGGGTAAGAGAGTAAATTCACATGGGCATGGGGAGGCAATGCAAACTCCACGCTGAAAGGTCCCACACCACTACAACTGGG
>JAUZSU010151488.1:0-14552 GCA_034780255.1 Parotocinclus maculicauda
ATCAAAGGTCAGGAAATCCGAAAAGTTGTGTTGACAAGAGCAAAACCAGCGGGAGGTGAACACGCCCACCACTTTCTGGATTTTGTTTAAGTGCAGTCCGTCAAGAGAACGCGTCAGATCACACTGGATAAGTTCTTCAAATGTTGACTGGATTTTAGTAAGAACTTGTTTTTACAGTATTATGCTTCGCATGCTGAGTACCTATACATTGTGTTATAGATTGTTTCGAAAAACTTGTTTGCAAATGTATTTTTCAATGAACAAACTTATTAAGCAACAGTAGTTCTTTTTTGTACGTTTGCTATATGTTTAAATCGCACAATAAAGGTTTATTAAACGTTTAATATGTTATATAAATTATAGGGGAGAATTCAAAATCTAATGTCATATAATTCTATGGTCCTGTTCTGTCACCACTTACCGGATATTATTGTATATTATTTTACTTACCAGATGTACAGAAGCAGTTGTGTTGCAATGGTTAGAATACTGGCAAGTCCTGGCTCAAAAAAGAGCTGTTGATCCCTTGAGGCCCTAAACCATCAGTTACTTTCATTGTACCTTGTAAGATGGTTCTAGTTTTAAGTCACTCTGGATATGATGTCGTCACTGTCACGTTTTTTGTTCCAGAATTCTCTGCACATTCTCGATTGGGGGCAAGTCAGGACTGTAGGCAGGCCAGTCCAGTACACATTTGCAGCCATGTCTTTGTATATTGTGCAGCATATGGTTTTGCATTGTCTTTTCGAAAGGACAACGTCTTAAAGGCAGCACATTGTGCTCTAACATTTACTTTTCTGCATCAATGCTACAAATAGAGAAGTGTAAATAGTCTTGTGCCACTGACACAACTCGGTACCATAACAGACCTTGGCTTTGGACTTGATAGCTGATAACAGTCTGGATGGTCCCTTTTGTCTTTGGCCCCAAGGACACAGGGTCTATTTCATCCCAAAAAAGATCTAAGATACTGATTCGTCTGACTGCAATACACGTGCAGCTGCTGGGCATGGTTATCATGAGGCTTTTTTTTTGCACTGTGTTACAAGTTTTAAGTGGAATTTGTAAATATAGCTCTGTATCGTGGTGCTTGATAAAGGTTTGCCAAACTAATCCCTTGTCCACGTGGTTCTATCAGCTATTGATGCAGTGCTGTCTGAGGGATGAAAGATCACATATGTTCAAATTTATTTCAAATTTACTTGGACCAAGACTCAAAATGGGACCGATCCTCCATGGGTGGCCTAGATGTTAATTAAGTAAATACTTCTTAAAGTATATTAAAGTAATCGTAAAATTAAGTAAATAATATAATGTAACTCAATAATAATATTTAAGTTGGTAATAGAATAAGTAACAAAATAGATTTGAAAACAAAATAGATTTTAAAATCAGTCTTCATTGGGAGGTCCTTGGAGGCACATTGTCTCCTGGTGACTAAATGATGGAGGGAGTTACTGCATTCTGTTGGGATTGGATTCTGTTGATGAAGACCAGTAGAGTGATGCTGAGGTGGTGAAACATCTAAGTGTGTGGTGCTGGAACTGGTACCAGAACTTCACCTCGAAGAGAAAAGAGAAAATGTAGTTACTTATGGGTTAGAAGCACATAGTCTATTATCAATCACTGATGCCATGTGCAGCATAAAGCTCTGGCAGCACTAACTACAGCAGCATAGGTAAAGGGAGAGAACCAGATGTTCAGTTTAGGTTTGTCCCCTAGCCCTTTAAGCACTGAAATTTGTACAGATTCCTTAAATTTATTTTAATGATTTTATGCACGGTACAGAAAAAATATGTACATTCCTTGCAAACTTCCTTTGAGGGACATTGACAGCACTGTGCATGTCTTAGGCATTCTATATATTTTTGATTTTATATCCTGCTTTTTCTTTATGTATGTTTGTCACTTTGTGGTTCTGCAATTACAGCCTGAAAATAGTCCACCAACCAAAAATGTCCAAGACTTTTGCACAGTCTTTTACATATAATACACCTCCAAAATCTCTAACCTATATCGTTTCCATCCTAATATTGAGTGTCACTTTTCATGAATTTAAAAAAATCAGAGTGGCTTTTGTTACAGTCTCCTTCTAAACAACTCATCTTGACATTGGTCACGATATTATTTAAGGATCTTAGTTGTTATCATCATTGTGTTTAATTGTTAGAGATATAGTGGTCCAGCTTTGGCCCTTTGTGAGGCAGCTGTCTGTATTTGTGTGACGATTATGACAAACAGAATATGTATTGTAAGCCATCCTCTGAGCCCAGATGATTAGCTCAAGCTTTCGTCACTGAGCAGCGAAACAGTTTATGGTTCAGTCAGGACTAGGATATCGTCATTCATCCCTCAAATGTGGGAAGATCCTGTCATGGTGTGTGTTTGTATTTAGAAACTGGTGTTGTGCGCAATAAAACGTTTTCATTGGCCAACGATCTTTTGCTGCACCATGTCCGGTGCTCTTGAATCTCAGAGTCCAGTCTGAGGTCATTGTTTGTTCATCCATCTGATAAAACAAGAAGGATTTCCCACTATTGAAATCCACAGTGAGTAAGCAGCACCTGAGGATTCCAGTTAATGCAACGGCCAGCTGTAAGCGAGAAAGTGTAACACCACGTCATGTTTTGATAGATAAGAAACACCCGTTTAAACCTTTCATTGATTGTTTTCTGGTTTAGTTTCATCATACCTCTTCTAGAGTTTATCATGGAGGTACATTCAAAGGAAAGTAGAAAAGGCATGTTATATTTGCGAATTCAAACAATGCACTATATCAGCTTGTTTGTTTGTTTATTCATGTCATCAGGGTTGCACATGTGACCAGGGTAATGCCAGCATACCACCAAGAAGGACGAACCACATCCAACAGGATTAACTGTAGACGTAAGAGGAAGCTGTCTGAAAGGGATGTTTGGGTGCTAACCCGGATTGTATTTAAAAAACATAAAACCACGGCTGCCCAAATCATGGCAGAATTAAATGTGCACCTCAACTCTCCTGTTTCCACCAGAACTGTCCGTCAGGATCCACAGGGTCAATATACACGGCCGGGCTGCTATAGCAAAACCTTTATCTAAAACCAGGTGTTTCAGTTTTATTGTCTGACCCCTGTATGTCCAATAAGCACAGTAAGAAACATTTATTCTTAAATGTATACAGTGACAAATCAAAACGGATCAAAACACACCCTCTCTCCTGCATCTAAGGGTCATCTGGGCAATAACAGCGAGTGGACTATTACTAGCTCGTATTAATGGCTCATTAGCATTCACTAACAGACCTTAGTGTGGTTTAGCATGAAAATATCAGGGCTGGAGGTTAATAAGTAAATAAATTGCAAATAATATATGGAGGTTATGCTTGTTATAGCAGCAGCCTCTATAACATTTAGACTAGGGAATCTACCTGCAGGAGAAGACCAGGGAAGAAAGTACAATGAGGACAGTCTCCGACTTAGTGCATCTCAGCACTTACCCTATACTTGTCTCTATTTTTTTTACATGCTCCAACAAATAACTGTGTGTTTCTGTGGGATCCCCCTTACAACTTTCTATTACTTGCATAGAGCTGGCCTTACCCAGCTTGTCTGTCCACTGAGGTCTGTCGTTGACCTGTTTGTAGCTGGAGGTCTCTGGAACTTTTGGTCACCTGTACACAAAGCTGATTTCATCGCTGCCAAAGTTACTAGTCAATCCATTCAATTTCTGGCTGAGACTTGGACCACATAAAACACCAACACCTGCTTTAGGGTTCTTTATTTTCTCTCATACTCCTAGAAATAGTCTGATTATTTCCTAAACCTGGACATTTTATTCTTCCACATTGCCAGATCTTGCAAAATATATACCATCATGATATGTCAATCCCCAGGTCTGCTTGAGAACATTTCTCCTTTGCTCATTTATGGAGTTCTTTGGTACTACTGGGTGACCTCAGTCATGTGCATGGTCATCTGCCATCTTGGCTCTTTGCGCCGAATCTCACTCCATCACCACCAACTCACAGACCAGGCAACACCACTGATGTAATTTATACTGAGAACTCATCCAGCCTTACAGAAACTCTCTTTAGATTTTAGATCACTTGTTTCTGTCCTCTGCCAATCAGAAGAAACGCGTAAATGGTCTCATTCTTTTTTTCCTCTTCGTTCCTAACATGTTTCAGTCTTCTGACATTTTCTCAGCCTTTCTTACCAACCCTGATGCTGCTACATCCTGCAAATCTGCCTCCAAGTCTCTGGACCGCCTATTTACATTTACATTCCAGCAATTCTAGCTTTTTCTTCTTCTCCAAACTCGTACATTTCAAATCCAAGGAAATGATCAACCCTCTATTCCTTACTTCGTTCTCCTTCTACTCCACCTACATTTTGCACAAAATGTCCATAAATCAGTCTTCTTTCTGCCATGCTCAATGCTTGACTTTCTAGGATGATAATGCACAAAAGCAAAAGTCTCAAACTGGTTTCACGACCATGACAATTAGTTCAGTGTTTTTCAGTGGCCTTCCCAATCACTGGATCTGAATCTGATAGAACAGGACATGTTCAGCATGAAAAATCTTTAGGATTTGTGTTATGCAGTTATGATAACATGGAGCAGAATCATTAAGGAATCTTAACGTCTTATAGATCAAAATTTTAAAATATAATGCTCACCAAAATGAAATATTCCCTAATTCAATACCAGCTAATTTTTGTAAGCAGTGTAACTTGGGCAGTCTTGAGAGCAAATAGAGGCCCTATCCAGTATAATGTGTATACTTCAAAAATATTCTTACTGTAAATAATAATAATTATTATTATTATTATAAATTAATATTATTTCCAAATAAAAAATATTATGATAAAAAATATTATATTATTATTTATAAAGAAAATTTAAAAAGTAACAATCCTTTGCAAAAAAATAAACTGAAAAATATACATAATTATGCATAAAAATGTAAATGTAAGCCAAACAAAAATAGGCTGATCCAGTGTTATGATTGATATAACAGTCTGGCTGACTGGAGACTCATTTGAATATTAATTATAATTGTATCCAGATACAGTGAACATACAAGCTGCATGGCAAGACCAAGTGTAAATGGGATCAATATGTGTCCTGTATAAACCATTCTGTTGTTGATTTACTCCTGTGCTTGCATGATTGTCGTATTGCATCACTTTTAATAAGCTTCTTCTAATAGGTGACAGACTGCTAAATTGACTTTCTGTCATTCCTTGTAGAAAGTTGAATTTGTTCCTTCAATGACTGCAAGCTGTCCAGACCCTATGTGGCAATAAGCTGATCTATGATCTCCCTCCATCACTATTCACAATTATGAGGTTTTTGTGTTGGTCTGCAGTGTCTGTTTTCCTCCAAACATGTCTTTTCCACAGACCGTTGTTCCAGCAGCATTGTGGAACATCCTGGTGGTCTTTTGGAAACTTGGCGTATAGAGTAAGGTTTATGGAGAGCAGTGTTTTTTTTCTGGTGGTGTCCTTTGGTCAGTGCTTTTTTTGCTGGATGCATGCACTATTTGTAGACAGCTTTGTACACTGGTGAACATTTCCAGCTTCATGCATGTCTACTAAGTCCCCTGAACCTGATTTTAATCAAACCGTGGTGCACAAACATTTCTACAGAAAAGCAAATCAGGGCATCTCTGCTTATTTCTCATATCTTCAGTCTTATTCTTTGGAACAACAATGAACTTTAGAAGAACTCCCAAACCTGACCTACTTGAATACTCTTTTCAGTGTTTAGTAAATGCATGATAAATGTTTGTCTCACTAGTTTAGGCTGAATGTGTTTTTCAATTATTGCTTGAGGCTGGTAGATTGCTTTTTCAGTCATAAATGCACACATCCAGGACATTTCAATGGACTTGCAGTTTTCATGCTTCGGGTGAAATATATCTTAAAACTGAGCTCAGATGGTTCAACACCAATCCCCAAATCATTTGTCAAGATCATGGCTGACATGAATGTCCATGTTATTCTGAAATATTAAGGTAGCCCAGACCCAGTCTCCTAAACCTGGAGGAATTCTCTGAGGTGGAAACAACAAAGAGACAAACCAAGGGCATAACCCAGCGAGACAAGAGACCAAGCAACCTGAGAGACGAACTCATCAGTCAGTGATCTACCAACTGATTCACTATTGGCACTCAGATCCATTTGCTCATGCCCTGAGTTCTTATTTACTGTTTACACCTCAACAGCTTCCACTTTCTGACAATTAGAATAGGTCTGGTTCTAGGCGACTGGGTTTGTGGTTGTGTAAGCAGACCAGATTTCAATGAATTAAAATTTAAATGAAGTAAATATAATTCTTACAAAAATGTGGGTAGATTTGAAAATGATATATCCCATATTGAAATATCCCCTTTTTTGTAAGCAGTAAATGTATTTATTAATTGTATAATTCATCACATTTGGTCATTTGACTTTGCCTCATGCCCAGTCAGACCTTTCTCTAGGATAAAATTACTGTAACGCATGGCCTGTAGCATTTCATTTCTTGAACACAGAATCTCAAACCTCTGCAGATGAGTGACATGAAGGAGCTAGACAAAACCATACTAGGCTTTTAATTTGGCTCGTTTGCACGCCGGCTGGGGTTAATGGTTGTTAGTGAGAGTTGTTTGACGTTCACAGGCTAGTGCTAAGCATTCTATCAGACTCAATTTAGGCTCGGTCAGGAAAATCTTGCAGCTGAATGTCACTTCGCCCCTGCGATCGCACTCACACTCTTCTCCCTAATCTCCCACTCAGATATAGTGAAAGCACAGGGAGGCCACAGCTACACTCTGCTCACTCTCCTTCCTTTCTTCTCTCGGATTCTTACAACCCCAGGCAAAATGATGAAATCACCTCACATAGAGGGCGTTTACACATATTTTTAATTTGTAGAGCATGAACAAATCACAGATTACGGCACCAAACTATTTTTGTTTCATAGCTGAACATCTTGGTTTCAAGTCACATACCTCAAATGAAATTACAATGACCTCAAAGATATGTCTTTCCAGATCAAGTAAAGAAAGTGGTTTTGGAAGCACTAAACATTTGGGGAAAAAACAAACATTTGAGCCGTGGACTTCCCCAACACCAAACACTGGCATGGATGAGATTGAGATACAGACTGTTTCCTGGTTATGTCTTTAAAATAATATGCCTTTCCTGATGAAAAGCTTTAACACTCTTTTCTCTGTGGTAAGATCCATTACCATGCTGAAAATGACTCAATAGCTGTCAAAGGTATTTTTTGTCGATGGAATGAGAAAACTGTCCAAAATCTCAGTATACACTCCGTATTGACTGTTGAGATTATTTCCATCTCGTCTGGTTCTTTATCTGACATCCAACCCCATAAATGAGTGGGGAAATTTGCTTTCTTTAGGCATTTTGCTTATTACATTTCATTACATTTCTAGCATCTTCCAAGCAGTTCTTCTTGGCCAATGCAGATCTGTAATTCATTACTGAATATCTTTTTGTATCCAGTCATCCACAAGCCATGGTCGCTTAGCTTTAGCCCACTGTAACCTCGTTTTCTTCTGTTAGGATATTAGTGTGGGTTTTCGATTTCATTCAGCCAATTCTTACAGATCTTCCTGAATATTATAACTGAAGTTTTAACAAACCCTACTTGTATAGTTATAGTTGCTGATAATCGCACAGATGCCCCATGGGTTCTTATATTCAATGCTCACAAAAAATAGGAAATATTTAAAAAATGAATGCAAGGAGAATCCCACAAGAATTGTCCAGTTTAACATGCTTCTGTTCGCCCCCATGAATAGGTCACTTGCTACATAATTAAGATAAGTCAGTTTGCATCTCATTTGCACTTTGACTTTTTACTTGTTTCTCTGATGATCTTGTTTAATGAAATATAATCAAATGGTTCTTTATTCAATCTATTCTATATAGATATGAGTGATTATGGGCTACTGAATTTATGCTGTTTTGTTCTGCTCCGTTTCTCCAAAATTGTAAAATAACATAAGGCTACATTTTATCTCTGTAAATGTAGCCTTGTTATTTTACAAATCTGGAAAGAGAGCGGAAAAAGATGGGTTTTGATTTATAGAGCAAGCAGTACAAACAGATTTAATTTGCAAGCATATGCTTTTTAAAAATACTTTTTGTATTATTAACTGTCCTTCGAATTCTGTTCTAAATGTATTTTGAGTAAACAGGGATTAAGATCTAATCTATGTGCAGGGAAACATTAATATGATTGCCTGTGGTACTGTGGTATGACATACAGTATAGGATATTAATGTAATAGGTAGGGATTAGTCTGAAGCCACTGGACTAGCCTGAATACTGGAGAATTCCTTTAACATCAGAGATGCTTCAAACTCCAGGACACAATTTCTCTACCTAGGAAATTTAGTGTTGAGGTATTATTTCAAATATCTTTATTTCAATAGCTGGATTGGTATAGATTAAGCATTACTCCAAAGATTAGTTGAATGCACAATTTTATTTGTACAAAAATGTATGAAGATCATTATATAAACACAAACAGTGATACCGTCTACATTAAGTCCAAAGGATTAAACTAATCCCTGCTAGATCTGTTAACAGTGTAGGATTTCAGACTTTGTGGGGGGATTTAACCCACACTTAATTCCCACCCCTTCCAAAAAAATGTACCAAGAGAAAGCCGTTACTCCAGAATGTCACTGAACATCTTCCTCTTCTTAGACTCTCCGGTTTGGAGCTCAAGCCAGGCACCGCGTCTCTTCTGGAAGTGTGTTAGGCCAAATTTTGCCCAGACGTGGCGTGCAAACTGATCCGAGCGCAGCTGTGATTCGCTAGGGACTGAGAGGAAAGATGTGTAGGGATTAGGCAGCTTATTTGGTTAGCTAGAGCACATTATGCACTGTATATAACAAATGCTACGCCTAATTATCCATGTATATGTGAATGTTTTTCAGCCACATACCTAAAGCTAGCTAAGTACGATTTAGTATAATGAGTTCAGGGTGATGTACGATTTTCTACCACTACTCATGTCAGAGCAGGAGCCTTCTGTACTACTGTAGGTTTAAAAGGAAGTGGTATGTATGCATCACGTGTAAAAGTAGTGTAATGAGCAGCATAGTATATGTACAATTAAAGATCTGGTCACACAAGTAGCAATACAGGTATGTGAGGTTTAACAGCTTTCTTATAAACGGAAATTTAGTATAATAGTCGAGGTCTTAAAAAACTATATTATGCTATAATAGGAAATAAAAATGAACCCTTTTGAGTCCGGCATATGACGTATATAGACTATACTGAGATTTTTATTAAGATAATTAAGATGAGATCATTATTACACATTCCTATGTTAATTATTATTTCTGTAATGGCAGCAAATTATAATTATTGTAGTATTATTTAGTGCAGTGTGCTTTGCTTTTTCTGCCCTGCTCCTATCATTCTCTGTAGTGGGTTCTTTTTTAATTGTACCCACTGCAGGAGTGATTTCCTCACTCTAAAAACAGATCCTCGAGCAGAGGTGAGAGTTAAATAGCAAAAGTCTGTCATTCAATCAAACGCTCACGATCTTTCCGGTCGTGGGTTCGCTTGCTCCTTAGCTCATGTTTAGATTTTTCCAACTCGGCTGTTGTGTTTAAAGTTTTTTTGTGTAAGACATGTGAATGACTGTCTGTTGCTTGGCATTTTAAGGGTAAGTGCCTGTCTTATTGTAAACACTACGGATTTGTTGGTCTCCTTACTACCTGAATATTCTCTTTAACATATAATGTATAAACTGGTTCACATTCACTCTGTTGGTGCTCTGTGTGAGCTGGCAGATTTTCCATGTTCTTTATGATATTGTCCATCAATACATTTTTGATTCAGCCAAACAAACAAACAAATCTGGCTCATTAGAATGTCCTCTCAAGTGTTAGGTCTTTAACTCTAGACAGGGCTGTAGCAGTACATGACTGTATGTTCTATAATTATTGTGAAGTTTCATGAATTTATTAAAAAAAGGTTAATTATGTGTATAACAGTTTAGTATTCATGTCTTTAGGTCGTATATTTTGTATACACCTCTCTTCTGAAAATCCCTACACAACTACACAACACTACACAACTATGGTAATGTCTGGTCATTTCACAGAACGTAATGCGGACGATAAACGGTGCATACTTCTAGCCATATTAATATGTGTGCTTGAGAAACAAACATATATTGTAATAAAATTGTCAGTAACAAACTGTAACAAAGCAGATTTCTTTACTATCAGCGAGGACAAAGAAAGAGTCCTTCATCTGTGGGATAAACGTATGCATGTGCCCTCACCCAGCTGTTCTGCAATACTCTGCCTCTGACTGATGGTGACGCTGTTCCACACAGCCTCCAACAGACGACTTCCATATTTGGAGCAGGCAAACTGGGAATGGAGTCCCTGCGAGAGCAAGCGATGATAAGAAATATTAAAAGCAGAGAAAACACCTCAAGCTTTTGCTATTCTCAAGCTTCTACTACTGTACCATCTCACCTCTAGCTTCCTGAGGATCTTGCCCTTGCCTTTGTCACTGGAAAGCGTGATTAGGGCCTGGAGAGCATGGCTGCCTGTCTGCTCTGTGCCTAAGCTCAGCACTTCATCTGCACTCAGGCTGTGGAGGCTGTTCATTAGTATAGAGCGATCTTTAAAACGGGCCAGCGCTTGGACCAGACGTGAGCCGTGGTAGCAGATCGACAGGGGGCGCTGCATATGAGAAAATCACAAACCGTCATACCATCCTAATCTCAAGGCCAGGTGGCTGAAAAATAGATGTGTGTTTGTGTTCCAGCACCCACAGCAAGAGACTTCTTCAACAATACACAGAAGCAATGCCTCTCAGAGATAATGAGAGGACACCAAACCCCACTAAACTTTGGAAATAAATATTTTTTTTAATGATTTATTTTAGTTTATTCTGAAGAACTCAAATTTCTCAATATGAGGAGCATTGGCAACAGTAATTTAGAAAAAAATATTTCATTAGGGAAAGAGCTGAGAACTGTTGCCGTTATTGTTCAGCAGTTACTCAGTGCCATAAGTTATATCCTGTTAGTTTACTGCGCTTGTAATATTTGAGTATGAGGAAGTATAGAATAAAAACAGAGAGAAAAACAAGGCAATATCATCAGCATGACAGCACAGTATGAAGTGTGCTCAGTTCTTTAGTCATCTTTTTAAAATGGAAGTCCAGATCAAACTAAAGCAAATAAATGACTTAAACATTTCCACCTTAAGGAAATTAATTATTTATATGCCTGTGAAAGACCTTAAAGGCCTTTGCACAAATACCATAATTAAGGGATCTTAAAATCTTAATAGCATCAGACCCTCTTTCAGATATAACACACAAAAACGTGAAAACTAAGAATACTCATAGGTTCAGTAGTGGACTCGTTGCACTGCATTGCACCTTTATAAACAAAAGCACCATAGCGCACGAGCATGAGGTGTGTCCTACCTGTGGGGCAGTGTCCCCCTCTGCTGCCTCTGTGTTGTAATACACCTCATAGGTCAGTAAAGAGAGGAACAGAGGGAGACAGGAGAGGTGCCGTGTTGCCGGCTCGCTGCAGTGAAAAGCCTGCCAGAAATAATAACAACACCAATATCAATACTACCACTTCAACTACTAATAATAGTAATACTACTAACAACAACACCATTAATACTACCAAATCTTGTTCTACTACTTCTACTACTACTATCATTATTATTATTATTATTATATCACTTATTCGTCTACTACTAGTAATAATAACAACAATAATATCAACAACAACATTTACTTTCCTGTCCGTTCATTCCTGGACAGGGTCACAGGACCAACCCTAGACTGGCTTCTGTTCCATCATGGAGCAATAACAACATTACTACCTTTACATTCATGCCATTTAGCAGACGCCCTTATCCAGAGCGACTTACTATTAATACAGTCTTAAAATTCAAGCAATTGTGGGTAATGGGTCTTGCTTACGGCAGCTTAGCAGGAGTGGGATTTGAACCCTGGACCATCAGGTCCAGAGTCCAGTAGGTTACCACAGTCCCACTACTACTCATTACAATTATAAATTCCTCTAAAACTACTACTGATAATAAACAATCTAACAGCATTAGTAATACCACTTCTTTTACTACTTGCATCTAATAATAATATTAGTCTGCTTTCGGCTGTTTTCTCTTCTTCTGCTGCTTATAATTCATTCTTTACAACATTCATAACAACAAACTTTAAATATACTGTTTACAAAAATTAGGGGTTATATAAATATGAAATGTCTTCGATAAAATATCCCCTACTTTTTGTGAGCAGTATACTACTACTCACAAAATTTACACATTAACATTAATACTCCTACTAATGATTATACATTCAATAACAACATTAATATTATATCTACTTCTTCTATTACTTACTATTAATAATAGTATTATCCTGGCCAGAAAGTACAACCAAAACCTGAACCTGGATTTTATTACAGGAATTAATTTCCTTTATAATCAGTTCTTTATAATACAGGCGCGTGTTAACTGACCTGGAGGAGGTGCTGAAGCATTTCGGACTGTCTCTCTTCTCTGTGGACACAGCTCTCCACCAGCTGCACTATCACTCCCATGTGCCCTGCCGCCAGGATGGCCTCGAACCCAGGCAGCATCTCGTCAAACACTTTGAAAAACTGGCAGGAAGGAAAAAGAAAAGAGAAGTTGCAGAAAATGCAAGGGTTATTATAATTTGGTTATCAGGATGTGTTTACCAATTTGTATTGGACTGAGGCTGCAATTAGGGACTGGATAGTGTAGTTTGCGAATGGATGAAGCGCCAGTGGCACGAGCTGGTTCTTCAGGTGATTCTTGTAGGTGTCCCAGAGCAAAGCTTTATGGGAGAATTGAAACACTGTCTGAATAAGTCGACTGCATGACTTGTCCTTGAGGAACACCAAGAGAGGGCTGTAGAGAGAACAGAGCATAAGAGAGGCAGGTAAGCGAGAAACAGATATATTTGTGTTTATACCGATCAGTCTGCTGTCCTGACCTGACACCAGGTGCCGAGCTAAGAGATGTCAGGTATGCCATAATGCCCTTGTTTAGTTTCTTGCCCAGTATGGGTCGCTTCTTGTGGCAGGTGGTTAGTAAGGTCTGGAGCACAGTGCTGGCAGTAGGATTGGTGACACACACTGTAAAAGCAAGAACACACGACATCAGCAAAATATGAGTGCTAGGTCACAATACCAGGGAGCATCCATTGATACCTTATGAGGTACAACAAGGAATCAAACTTCATTAATACATGGTTGACTCACCATTTACATTTTCCATTAGAGAATCTGAAAGGTACTTTAATTCCCACCAGAAAGATGGCGGTGCTTCAAAATCCATAAGCTCAGGTTCTGCGTGTTTCAGCTTTTTAGCTAGAAGAAAAAGAAATGCATATAATCGTCATGTTAAGTGCACACACCTGTATTCCTTTTTTTCCACCTGATATTATACAGGGTCACAGTAGTTCAGAACAGGAATTGCAGTGCTGAGAAGACAATCCTTCATCCATCCTCCTCACAATCAATTGTGACTGCATGCAACTGCACCCGACCTCGCAGGATGGCACCACAGGGACTCAAATCCAGGTCAGCACCATGCTAGACCAGTATCTTAGACTGGTGTACTATTCACCCCCAATTATATTTATGATTTATGTACAGGTATGCGTTTATCGGACACAATACAATTTGTGACACAGCACGTTATACTACACTATATATACTATACAGTACTGCATATGATACACTTACAAATCACCTTCTTAGATACACCTCCTTACATCTGCATTCACTGTCCATTTGAACCACTCTACTTACCATATAGAAGCACTTTTGTAGTTCTACAATTACAGACTGTAGTCCACCTGTTTCTCTACATACATTATTAGTCCCATTTATTCATTTCCCAAATGGTCAGGATCATTCTCAGCACTACAGTGGCACTCATTTGGTGGTTATGTGTTAGTGTGTGTTAGACTAGAAATAGTCCACAAACCAAAAACGTCCAGCCACCAGTATTCCTATAGGCAGCATCGTTTGAGCACAGAATAAGGATTAGTGGACAACTGACACAAACTACTGGGCAACAGAGACAAGCTGCTGTCTCTGAACATAGTGTTTAAAAACAAGCATATGTTATGTAAAATACCAACAAAACACACACTGACACACAACCACCATGTCAGTCTGGCGGTGCTAAGCATGATCCAGAAACCAGTGCAGTAACTCCCTCCATCGGTTGAACATCAGGACACGATGTGCCTCCAAGGACCTCCCACTGAAGACTTATTTTATAATCTAGTTGTTTAATAATTTAGTTTATTTATTTTATTACTAATTTAAAATGTATTATTAATTTGTTATTGATTTAAATTATTTACCTAATTTTGATATAATTTAATATACTTTTAAATATTTATTTAATTAACATCTAGGTCACCCATGGAGGACGGGTCCCCTGTTGAGTCTTGGTCCTCCCGAGGTTTCTTCCTACCACTTTCAGGGAGTTTTTCC
>JAUZSU010151499.1:0-14552 GCA_034780255.1 Parotocinclus maculicauda
GCCCACATTGAACAAGCTTGACTTACTACCAAGGATGCGAACACAACTCAAACTCTGAGAGTACAAGGACCGTACGGATCGCCGGCCTCAGGCAGCACAATGTAAATCGGACCAAACTCAAAGTGGCTTTCTGTTACACTCTGTTTTCCAGTAGTTTGGGGGAGTGATTTGATATTATATTTTGGGTAGATGTTCGATGATCGTTTCAGTTTCTTACCATTTTTAGCTAAAACATCGCCAAGCTGATTACAAAGACTTGCTTCCTCCTTCAGATTACTGGCACTTTGGGCTTTAAGTTTGGCTTTCTGGAGCTCTGTATAGTAAAAAAAGAAATTAAGAAATTAAGTAGATTTCAAACACTTACAGAACTGTAACTGATTTCTGATTTGATATTTACGTTCCCTATCGACTACGTGACGTCACTTTTAAAGAACATCCAGCAACGTAAAACGATTAAATACTTTTTGCGATTAATATTAGGCAAGATGAAATTAAATGACAGGCAACCTTCGGCTAACGTTAGAGCACAGTCCGTCCTGATCCTTAATCTATAGCTTACTTACGTTTGATCTCTTTTGCAGCACTCATTGTAGTGTTAGCACCAGGCGCTACTTGGTTAGCCAGAATACACACAAACCAGAGAGATCGAACTGAAAACAAAGGCAGACATGGTCAAGTAATCCGACAATCTTCTTCTCAAACCTTTATCTCCGGTTTAAACCATCCGCAGCATTAATTATAAACGCGATCCAACGTTTTTGCGTCAAAACATCAGTATGTAATCATTTTCAGGGACTAACACATCCACCCTGAGTTCACATCAAGGCGCCAATAGCTCTACTCTACGCTGATTGGCTGTTCACGGTAAACGTCACAGCAAAGGACTACTATGTGGTTCGAGTGAGACGACATGTTAGTAAGGTCAAATTATGATCAGGGTTGTGGGTCGTTTTTTTAAAGAAAACCCTTGCGAGAAAGAGCAAAATTAAAGATCTTTGTGGAAATATACTGCTCACAAAATAGGATATAGTTCAAAATGAAATATCCCCATATTTTTGTGAGCAGTGTATTTGGTTGTTACACAGATAAGAACCGCCTTAATTATTTCTTCAAGGCATATACTAAGCAAGGTGCTGGAAACACTCCTCAGATATTTTGGTCCATATTGACATATACTGCTCACTAAAATAAATCACACAAATTTTGTGAGCAGTGTAATATCATCACATAATTGCTGCAGATTTGTCAGCTGTACTTCCAGGATGTGAATTCACCACATCCCAAATGTTCTCTATTGGATTGAGAGCTGGTCAGTGTGAAGGCCATATGGGTACAATGATCTCATGTTCAAGAAATTAGTTTGAGATGATTCAAGCTTTGTGAGATGGTTTTTGCTGTGTTATTCTGCTGGAAATAGGCATCAGATGAGGGTACACAGAGGTCATTGTTAGAAACAATACTCATGTAGGCTGTGGCGTTTAAACTACGCTCAGCTGGTACTAAGTGGCCCAAAGGGTGCAAAGAAAATATCCCCCACCCAAATAGACCAGCACCCAGTACCACTATATGGCAAGGAAATAAGGACGATTCTAAGAGCCTGTGACCCACCTTGGCTGTAACCAGTAGTTATTTGAGTTAGTGTTCTATTAACTCTGGCACACTTCCAGATTTATATACACAGGGGTTAGACAATGAAACAGAAACACCTGGTTTTAGACAAAGGTTTGGCTATTGCAGGCCGGCCATGTATATTGACCCTGTGGATCCCGACGGACAGTTCTGGTGGAAACAGGAGAGTTGAGGTGCACATTTAATTCTGCCATGATTTGATGTTTTTTGGATACAATCCGGGTTAGCACTCGAACATCCCTTTCAGACAGCTTCCTCTTGCGTCCACATTTAACCCTGTTGAATGTGGTTCGTCCTTTTTAGTGGTATGCTGACATTACCCTGGATACCGTGGCTCTTGTACATCACAAACCTCCCACACTAAAATAACAGGTGTTTCAGTTTCATTGTCTAACCCCTGTATAAATATATATATATATATAAATAAATAAAGGCTTGTTCATACTCGACTGCATATTTCTTTATGTGTATTTACACAGTCTCTATCTTAGGTTTGTCCTGTCCATGAAAAGGGTGTACTGCAGAAAAGTTTGGGGTCCACTTGTGTGATCCAAGTAAAAACAAAGACAACTTTTAAACAAAACTCAAGCTTTTAATTAAGAAAACAAACAGCCAAGCAGCACACACTTTCATACAAAACACTGATCTCGCTTGCATCTTGGGCTCATTTGATATATTTCAGTATTATTGCACATATTAACACCCTGTTTACATGATCACTTCATGTGTCACATTATCACTTAATGAGTCAAAGATTTTTCTCACAGCAATAGAACAGAGATCCATGCCCATTTATTGTACAGTCATACCACAGTATCCGAATTCCTGCTTTAACATATAACAACTATTCAAACTACTAACCCACTAAATAGATGTTTATTGGAAAAAATTCAGAAGGAGGCTGCATTTTCAGAATGGCTTCGTACCACTATGTAGTCTCCTTATATTCTATTAAGTATGAGGTATTGGTTGTTTATATTAAATTGTATTATGTAGCCCTAGAAGAAACATCTGTGAGACACCAGAGAATATGTGCATGTTGAGCATACAGTGGTATATAGGATGAGAGACCTTGATCATTAGAATGCTGGTCTTGCCCAATTTGCAGATAAGATGCTCATTAGAAAAATGTAAATATATTACACTCACATATATCAATATACGTAGGGTTTTAAATACACAGGTACCAGACTGGG
Organism: Parotocinclus maculicauda; assembly: GCA_034780255.1. Classification (NCBI taxonomy): domain Eukaryota; kingdom Metazoa; phylum Chordata; class Actinopteri; order Siluriformes; family Loricariidae; genus Parotocinclus; species Parotocinclus maculicauda. The sequence continues at coordinate 2,826 of JAUZSU010151499.1, forward strand.
AATTCTCAGTAAGAAATAATGAAAATAAGGCTTCTGTCATCTAAATATATGTTATCTGAACTAAAGACGGTACATTCTCATAACAGGGTCAAACTATATTTAAAATCATAACACGGTTAAATTAGTTCAGACAACATTCTGCCAAACAGGTTCATCTCACCAGATACAAAATCCTGTTTTGCTAAATCTTTATAGTTCTTACAAAAAGCGAGTGTGTGCTGACGCCTGGGTGAAGAACCAGTGAAACATCCACTGTGAGGAAGGGAACAAGGCACTGCTGGAAAAGACTGGAGATCACGCTTAATTACTTTACACTGAAAGCTACTGTATTAGAGAATGCTTGCTCCTCTTCACCAGTGTTTCACCACTAGATCTGGATGATTTCTAATCTTACAGGTCATTTATTAGAATTTCAATCCAAAATTGGTGAGAAAGGTTCATGCTCATGCTGGTGGGGTGAGCTCATTGAGAAGTTCCAAATAAAGAGCTACACGCTGAATCATGGTAATGTCTTTTTCTGCTCGCAACAGCTTTGAGTACACTTGCTTGTAGACCTTTACCTGTTCCTCCTCTTTACTGCTGCTTTGTACAGAGAGAGAGAGACTATAGTTTATTAAATTTTTATGCAGGTTGAATAAGAGCACACAAATTCACTTTCTCACCTGAGTTTGCGTTTGCTGGTGGTTATCAGCTTGATCAGCTGTCGCAGTAGAAGCGAGATACTTGGCTCAAAAACGCCAATAAGCTTCACTACTTCCTCTGTATTCATCCCTGCGGAGAAAGGGCTATTAAAGCCATCTGAGGACTCATCAAGCTTGTCCATGTCTTCTGGAGTGGCTGCCTGAAGTGACTGAGAGACACACACACAGACACACAGACACAGACACACAGACACACACACACAGACACACATTCATAAATGGTGAAAATATTTCAGCACAGTGGATTCGAAATTCAAACTTAATTGGTTCCAGAAGGCTGTTCAGATATATTTGAAGTTGGAAATCAAATTTCCCTATGTAAAATGTATTTATTAATAAACAATAAAGCAATAATGTAAAATACTATATTGTAGTACTAATGTAATACAATTTTTTAGGGGGCAGTAGGGGGAGGTACGAATTGTTTGAGGCACTCGAATTCCGAGGTTTCCCTGTACAAATTATTTTACTAATTGTTAGACAGCAGATTTTATAACCTGACATTTTGCATTAGCAGGACTGAAACGGTTAATATCCATATTAATAAAAAAAAGCACTGGAGATGTACAGCAGAAATTCACTATCCCATCACTGTAGTTCATAAAGCATGATTTAGAAAGGTTTAGTGAGGTCAACTTGTGTACTCGCGTATCCCAGAGCAGTAAAGGCCATACATGAAATGGCTGTGACATACCACGATGTCGTCAAAAAACAAACTCCACTAAAGATCACCAAGGCTGCTTTCTGTTTTTTATACACAACACTCACTAGGTCAAGTCAAGTTTACTTGTAGAGCACATTTTAGAACAGGTATTGTCAACTCTACAGAATCCAGGACAAAAAAAAAACATTGCTGAGCAAGCAGAGGGCAACAGTGGAAAGAAAAATCTCCCTTATAAGGAAGAAAACTTAAAAGGAACCAGACACTAGTTTATACTGAATGCTATCAAGTGACAATTTGCCTACAAAACTAGTAGGAAGTAGTACAACTAATTCCAGGCTTGTCAACCAAGAACATGATTCTGAGGTGACTGATGGTGTGGGAGTTATTTCATGGCATTGAATGGACCTCAATACCAACCCAGCATAGTTTGGATTTTACAGCCTCTCTGAATATTGCTGCTGACCACGTGTTTTATATGTCCAGAAATAACCTTTATCTAATGGTTACTTCCATCATGATGACGGTTGTACTGAAGCATCAGTTGTCTCAAACATGTTCTTTGCATGTGACAATGTAAACTGGAGTCCTAAGGATTACCAGAAGGTGTCACTGTACCTCTGTTTGCTGTTGCTCTTGAAGCTCCTTGTGGATCAGGGTAAAGGCATGCCGAGTGTCGCGCATGATTTCCAGAGCTCCTGCTAATGTTTTTAATTTTACTGCACTACTGCTTTGGCCTGAAAAACAAACACATTTAATTCTACTTTCTAATCAATTATAATTAGAGCTGTCAAAATTAATACATTAATGGCACTTATTTTGGTAAACAAGTGCTAATGGCATTTTGTTGTTTAACAGTGAGGCTCCCATACTGATGTGCTGTGTCCAAAACGGTCCCCAATTCCTATTATCTACATACTATATATTTTATTTTACATACACTACCTGATCACTTTATTAGGTACACCTCATTTTTTTATACTTATTGTCCATTTTATTAGTTCCACTTACCACACAGAGGTACAATTACTAGTTATCTAATGACCAGAAAACCTACAGGACTAGCACAGATCCGGGTGTAATGGTGGTGTGCTAAAGTATGTTGTGCTGGTATGAGTTAATCAGACACAGCAGTTCTGCTGGAGCTTTAAAAACACCTCCATGTTATGGCTGGAATAAAAGTAGTCCACCAACCAAAAATATCTAGCCACCAGCATCCTGTGTGCACTGATGAAGGATTAGAGTATGTCTAAGGCTAAAACTGAGCAACAATAGAGACATTCCCTGCTTTATACAGTTACATGTTATAGTAACTCTGGTTTCTCATATTCGTCATTTGTTACAATTCTCCTGTTATACAGAATTTTCACACCAACAAACAGCCAAACGTGAATGCTGAGGTCATTCACACATGGGGTAAGAATTTGGCTAGGTATAACTACGCTAATACTAATACAGTTTCAGTGAGACCCTTTATGAGACCAACCTGCCATAGTGAATTCAGCAAAGGCCACTCGCTCCAACAACGTACGAAGGAGCTCACACGGTGCATCACTCAGACTAAGAAACAGCCGAACTGCTTTAGTGTAATGAAGCTCAGCCAGAGACCGGTGCTGCTTTCTTACACTCTCGTCACCCACCTAGCACACAGACATCAATACAAACACAGTAATTCATCTATTAGATATTTGCAGACAATTGGTTTTGCTGATATACAGTACATACAAGGCTTTTGTTCGTGTTTTTTTAATTGGCACGTGATAAAAATGTCATTATTGATACCTGATATATAGACCGATTACAGATTGCTTGTCTAAGGTATCTAGAGAATGTTACAAAAATTCCATATGGCTGAGTGATTCAGTGATAATCTGCTGCTTGCACTCACTAGCCCAGAAGGAAACGTACATAGTTTTTGATTCACATTACAATTGAAATGACTTCTAAAATGTTCTTCAGACAACCTCGTTCATCAAACGACCACAGCTCAGCCCTACAGCCATTCGTGGGCATATTGTTTCCCCCTCACTTGCTCATAAGCTCGGTTACTCTCAGTTACTATAAGTCTGTAGCAATGTGTCAATACAGCAGCTTGTGTGCCTCAGCACTCTACCAACAGTAGACTATTTTCCATCAGTACTGTTCTGTTCCAATAATTATTATATCCAAATGATCTGAAATCTCAAATCAGCTTGAATGAGCAAGTGAGATGCAAGCTTTGGCGAGCGAGATGAAGAAACACGTGAACGTGACACTGTGCTCTCACATGCTGGGGTGTCTTCTGTGCTCGTATGTTGATCATCTTCACACTCTCAGTTACAGACTCTATTTAAACACCATACATGCAATTTAAGTGTGCAGAGTTAAAGCCCTAACTCCCTAAGCCCCATGCCTGTGTTTGTACTGTGGCCCAGCAAGAACAAAACTTTTTTTTTTCAGTTGCAGCTCTAATTAGGATTGTACAGTGTAACCTCATAAAATGATAATGATCTAAAAATGAATATCACGAAAGTCCAAGTATTAAAGAGACTCAATCTGCATGTGTGAAGATTTGAATGAGAGAATGTGTGCACCTGGTTACGATAGCAGCTGTGGTACATGGAGGCCAGCCTGTGGTGGATGGTGGCTGCTCTGTACTGATAGAGTGGCTGGCGAGCAGATTCCGTCTCGAGGTCGCAATAGTGCAAAGACTTCATCATGGCCTCGGTCACTTCTCTCTCAACCTGATTATATTAGATACATTATTTTAATGCTCCTGTACCATAATACCTACTACACAGCCCAATAACTTTATTATAACCATTTCCATGTTTCTACACTCAGTCGTCATTTTATCAGTTCCAATCGCCATATAGAGGCACGCTGTAGTTCTACAATTACAGACAGTACACAAAAATTAGGGGATATATTAAAATGAATATTAAGCAATTCAAACATTTTATTTTATTTTATTTCATTAGACAAGATAATAAAAAAAACAAATGAAATGTCAAAGTTGTTTGATTACGCAAATAAAATGCAAACTCAATTATCATGATGGAGTAACAAGTGATTTATTCGGGTGAACAGAAGCATGTTAAACTGGACGAGAGTGCCACATGTTGACTGTTCAGTAGGGTGTATGGTCACCCAAAACTGCCAAAACACACAGAGCAATGGAGCATGGGCAGGATCAGATTATTCAGCAGTTCTTGTGGGATCCTTTTCATATTCATTTTGAAATATCATCTAATTTTTTAGAGCAGTACATTTGGGTGGCAGATCATTCTCAGCACTGCAGTGGCTGAGTGTACTGGTTTGAGTGGATCAAACATAGCAGAGCTGTCGTCACTCACTGTTTACTATGTTTACACTTATTATGTCTCATCAGGTTCATCTGTTGTTACACAGATTGTGTTAGACATCCTCTAATCCTTCATCAGTGCTCACATGAGACTTCCTATAAGATGTTAGTGGCTGGACATTTATAGCCGGTGGACTAGTTTCAGTCCAGCAGTGACACTTAGGCCAGACTTTTTTTATTGCTTGTTTCGCGGATCCGCCGACGAGTATATTGGAAGAATAAAATAAAAAAATAAAAAATGTTTTATGTTTTTTTTGGGGGGTATTTCGCTGATCCGCCGCAGTATCAATGGTTGAAATAAAAAAATATTAATTTTTTAGCTTTTTCCGCCCTCCGATGGAGAGCCAACGGTTTTGTTCTGTTCATTAAATTTTTTTCCAGATTCACTTTAATTTAATTGTAGGTTAAATCAATTTTATTTTTAAATAAAAATTTATTTTCATTTCTTCCTCCTTCCATGTATTGATTCCACATAGTCCTCGAGAAATTGAAAAGTGCTGTAAAATAAAGATTTTTTTTTTTTCCTCCCTCCTCAGTAGATTCTTAAGTCGGGACATCCGAGGAACAAGCAATTAAAAACGTCTGGCCTAAGGAATAATAGAAGTCCGTTCGTTATTAATCCATTTCAGCCTCAGTATTTTATGCATTAATGGAGTTGTGTTGTAAATGTAAACACTACATCAAATACTGTAATGCTCAAAAAAATAGGAGATCTTCTCCCATAAAACAGTTCACAAGCTCTGGGTATACAGTATAACAGAAAGGTGAGTACACCCCTCACATTTTCATGGGACAACACTGAAGACATGACACTTTAATACAATGGAATCTAGTCAGTCTGCAGTTTGTATAACATTGTAAATTTGCGCCCTCAAATAACTCAACACACAGCAATTAATGTCTAAACCGCTGGCAACAAAACTAAGTACATCCCTAAGGGAAAATGCCCAAATTGTGTCCAAATGTTCCCAAATTGGGAAAATGGCCAATTAAACACAAAGTGTCAATATTTTGTGTGGCCATCATTATTTTTCATTACTGTCTTAACTCTCTTGGGCATGACGTTTCACAGGTTGCCACTGGAATCCTTTTCCACTCCTCCATGATGATATCGAAGAGCTAGTGGATGTTAGAGACCTTGTGCTCCTCCTTCGTTTCAGAATGCCCCACAGATGCTCAATAGGGTTTAGGTCTCTAACCTCTAAGCCTGTTCTGAGTGGAACCTGTCCTGTTAAATTTGCTGTATTGTCCTGGCCACCATGCTGCAGCTCTCATTCTGAGTCTTTTTCAATCTTCTTGTAGCCTAGGCAATGTTTATGTAGAGCAACAATTCATTTTTTTAGATCTTCAGAGAGTACTTTACCATGAGGTACCATGTTGAACTTCCAGTAACCAGTATGAGAGCGTGTAAAAGCTATAAAACCAAATTTAACATAACATCTCCTCCATTCAGACCCGAGACCTTGCTACACAAACGAGTCACATGATACCGGGGAGGGAAATTGGCAAATTGGGCACAATTTAGCCATTTTATCTTAGGAGTGTACTCACTTTTGTTGCCAGTGGTTTAGACATTAATGGCTGTGTGTCGAGTTATTATGAGGGCACAGCAAATTTACACTGTTATACAAGCTGTAGACTGAATAGTTTTAATTGGATTAAATGTTACATATTCAGAGTTGTCCCATGAAAAGCTATAATAAAATAGTTACCAAAATGTGGTGGTGTACTAACTTCAGTGAAATACTGTATGATCAATAATCTGATTCTTTTAATTCTAGTATATAATCAATATATGCAGTATGATTGATTTGGGGCCGGAATTGACTCAAAATGTAATTTATTATTGAAATATGTTGTGATAAAACTGACGTGCTGTGGACATAAAATGTTGCTCTGTGTTTAATGACAATTTAGAATGTTTGGCATGCTGAGACTGTGCGGCTGTGATGTCATAATTAAAGCTGTTCATAATGCTGCAGGTGAAGGCAACTGCGCACAAAGCTCTTTTCTGTTCATTCTGGTGTTGGTCAGTGTTGTGAGCAGCAGTAATCATGAGTTGGTTTTCGTGGGTTTGCTGCCGATGGAATACAGTAAATGATGAAGGACAGGAGGAAACAATATTTGACCCCCTAATGGAAGAAGCCTTTGTGGATGAAAAGGACAGTCACGTCGCTCAGGTGGTGACAGGAGGGCGTGACGAAGAGCCGGTGGCCAATAAGGACAGTCACGTCGCCCAGGTGGTGACAGGAGGGCGTGACGGAGAGCCGGTGGCCAATAAGGACAGTCACGTCGCCCAGGTGGTGACAAGAGGACGTGACGGAGAGCCAGTGGCCAATAAGGACAGTCACGTCGCCCAGGTGGTGACAAGAGGACGTGACTAAGAGCCGGTGGCCAAAAAGTACCGTCACGTCGCCCAAGTGGTGACAGGAGGGCGTGACGATGAGCCGGTGGCTAAAGAAGAGCATCACGATAACCTGGTGTTGGCCCCTCGGGGTGAGTAAGGCACAAACAAAAGATCTGAAATCAGAGACAATAAGTAAGTCTTTACAAAAAAAATCTCTTTTATAAACAGAGAATGAAGCTTACAAGGTGCTGGTGGACATTGAAGTAGAGGTTAACAATATTAAAAAACTCATGCAAAAACTCCGGCTTTTTCTTCCGGGGGACGCAGTGAAGGAGATCAACCCACCCCTGGGTAAGAAAATCATACATATCACATAATGTATGCGTTTGCAGTGCATTATGGGAGAAGTATTTTTTTTCTTAACACAGACAATCGTAAATAGTTAAGAAGTGACGCTTGATGTAACAGCTGACTGGTTTACAGATGTTGCTGGAGGTGATGCTGAAGCCGAAGCCGATGTCCCTAACCAGCTGATTCAGAGTCACGCCCCTAACCACCAAACTACAGAGCTGGTGAAGCTGGATGCCATCACTGAGATGGTAAATGGGGAAGATCAGATAAGTGATTGCCTGCAAGCTCAAGCTGATCTCAGAGCCAACACAGGTAATACCAACAGCTCAAAACACATTCAACCTTGTCTTCATCACTATGCTGCTCTTCATCAGTTAATTCTAGTTAATTTCATTTGCAGCCCTGGAGGAGCCAGTGGGAGCTCTGGAGATGGACAATGCCTCTGGCTTGCTCAGAGTTGGATTCACTGAAGATAAAGTTCTTCACTATGTCTTCCCCTCCATCATGGACCATCTCAGACACCAAAACATAAGTCTGGCTGAGTCTTATATAAAACACGAGACTCAGTCCAAGAAGGGTCCTTGCAGTATTAAAGAGTTGTTAGACTCAGACATGAACTCCTGCAAGGATCTGCACACCAGCACACTGCCATCCAGCAGCACCACCACATTCCCCGACGTTGTTTCTCTTGTGACAAAAGACACTGCCTCCCTCATCCCATCCATCAAGAGGATCGGGATCAAGAGTCCTTGGCATAGACTCTCTGCCTTCCAGCAGATGTGTGTCAGCCAGGAGAAATACGAGGAGCTTGGCGCCTTCACCATCTACCGGCGCTTCTAATGCGCCACAGGACACAAACACTCTTTCCTTTTACACCATCTTCATTGTTTGTGTCTACAAATAAACTCTTTAGCATTCAGTTTTGATTGATTGAAATATTTCTTCATCTTCAGTAAGAGCCTTAATAAACTGTGTTAGATCTAAGAGGAACCTTTTATCACCATAAAAATACTTAAAAAGTAACCAAAAAATCTAATCACACAGCATCAGACTGCACGTTACCAGAAGGATGATGTGCTAAAGCTCAGATAATTTCAACAAGACCATGTAATTTGATGCCACCTGAAATGTGGGGGCACCCCTGATCCGTGTCAGGTAAACCACACAAGCCCAGCCTCCAGCCTGAGAATAAGTGAGGACTGGAATCGGATTTAATCTTTTAAATACATAATAACACTAGAAATTGAAAAGTTAAACCCAAAATTTCTTTTTCTCAAACTTTTGCCATGCCAGTGAATCAAGAATTGATCTTTAAGATGTTTGTAACATAACTTTGAATTAAGCATATTACCAAGAACAGTTATACATCTCCAGAGAGATTGGGATTGGCACTGGTTCCCAATGCTCAGCCTCTCTACTTTAACTCTTGTAAACAGAAATCAAGAAACCCAATGTCTGTTTACAACGCATCTCTTAACTTTAAAAGATCAGGAGTAACCAAAATAGACTCTGCCAGTTTTATGTCACTGTACAGTAGATAAGCGTGAATTGGTTGTAGCAATTTTGTAGCCTTGCATGCAGGTACGGCTACCTACAATTAGGCTACTTGGGAGAGACTAATGTAGGTAAAAAGGGGCAGAAGGATTGTTAATTAGGAATCTTATTACGACTTTTTTCTCTGGTTAACATTTTTTCTGTTTTATGTAAGCCAGTTTACATCTGTAGATGCATTTATTTAAGCAAAAATACAGCAATTTAAGGAACGCTTAATAAACCAGGATCATGTAAATATGATTAGTGCTGTTAATGTGAGTATTATAGTACATTCAAGTATTTATTTTGGGATCTTTTTCACACACAGACAAGTGCAGATTGACATAAATAGTGCTGTCAGAATAAATAAATGATAGACTGTGGTGGGCTAGTGGTTACTAGACTATGGACCAGAAGATCCAGGGTTCAAATCCCACCTCTGCCACAGTTAGGTCCCTCAGCAAGGCCCTTATCCCATAATTGCTTGGATTGTAAGACTGTATGAATTGTAAGTCGCTCTGGGTAAGGGAGTCTGCTAAATGACATAAATGGAAATGGAAATGTAGATGAAATTGCACTATTCCGCCACTAGATGTCAGGGGATCTCCAGCAGAGGAGCTTTTTCGTAACTCATACACAGTAGGTCCCCATTTCTGTTGTTATAATCGTATTTTTTGACAACGACAAAAAAAGCTTTGTGATTTTGGTTACGTTGAAAAGAGAAAAGTGTGTTTTCTCACGTCATCTTGGTCTAAGGAGTGTTGTATTAAATAATTCATGTTTTAGCTGATGACTGACATTTATCTCTTGTTTGTGTCATTTATAGTCAGCATAATAGGCTACATTAACAATACATTTTACTTAATAATCCACAACCTCAATAATATCTAATCAGTGGAGCTCCAGTGCTGGTCCCTTACCACTGACTAACGGGATGAATTAACCAAGATTTGCAGAGATGATCATCTGAACTACAGAGGTTTTGAAGCAGCAAACAGCAAATGATCATGACCACGTTTTTACTCTTGTTTATATTACTAGCAGTTTCTGGCAGTGAGAAAGTTTTTGCTTATATTTTATTTTCATGGGATGCAGTAAGACCGGCTGTGGTTGTGTTGTTACTCTGACCCACAGCTGAAAATATACTAATTCAATTCAAGTGATATCTGGAGTGCCATGTTAATGTTACACAACTAGATGGCCACTGGAGGTTTAATGAGGGGTTCAGGACTCACAGCAATAACACAAGCAGCAAAAGACATACATTCAGTGATGAGGTCTGTCTGCATTTAATCAGGTCTTTATCTTTTCACTTGTGGACTCTAAATATTCTGCTCACAAGTGTGTGAGCTGCTCAACAGTGTGTGAGCTGCTCAAAAGTGTATATTGTCAGTTTCTGTCTGTTTGTCAGCTACACAAACACTTTTGTTTTTTTAGAAATAAATGAATAATTTGTATCGTTAGTATAATGCATAACATATTGTTTAGATGTTATAAAAACATTTTAATATTATGTAATTATTAATGTATTTATTGTTTTATTATTGAAACTCAGGTGGCATAGCAGTCTATATAATTTATTATTATTAATAATAATAATAATAATAATAATAATAATAATAGCAACATATATTATTATTGTTTTTCTTTTTCTTACAGTGGTGGTATTATTTTTAAATACTTTATATTTGTACATATTTTTTATACTTTATTTTAATATATTTAAGGTTTTGTAGTATGTTGTACAAGCTATTGACAATTGTGTTTTGTGACTTCGTTATTATAATTATTATTATTGTTTGTTGTTGTTGATGATGATGATGATGATGATGATAATGATGCGTGTCGCATTTTTTAAAAATAAAAATAGGGTTACTGATATCTGCTGCCATCTAGCGGCTAATACATGTTAACTTTACGCTAGGGCTTAAATGCCTAACTAAAAGTTTGTAGTCATGTACTGCTTTTTTATTTATTCATTTATTTATTTATAAGTCGAGGTTTAGTCTGGCAATGTTAGTATAGTGACGCTACAAACATATGCTATGTTATTTACACTATTTGCCTTTTACCCCAGAGCAAGCTGACTACATTTCCCATGAAGCATTAGCACGTTACCTGCGTTACCATAGCGCGTCTTTGGTTTGGTGAAAATGGCGTGCAGCCCAGCTCGGGTGTTTGCTTCTCTAATGCCGGCTCCTGGAGAAGTTTATACAGAAGGAAGGGGTCCAGGGACTGTTAAAGCGCCATGTTGCCGGTGTCGGGGCTCCGGGAGGCTGGTAGAGGTAACGGGAAGCGCTGAGTTAAGTGCTGCACCGGACCGAGCGACCGTTAACGTGGCGGTTAGTCACAGTAAAGACAGCGTTAGTGACTGTAATACGAGTGTAAAACGCAGACTGGAGTACATACTGCAAACACTCCGACAAAACGGAATAAAGGTTTGTTTACTGCCTGTTTACTCATTTATCATATCATATTTACAGTTAAAGTTATGTGCACCTCTAACCCTATTGTATTTAGCTACTAAAGTGCCCAAACTTTTGCAGCACTGTGTGTGTGTAATTTAAAGCTGATTGTTTTGCGCCCCCTATCGACACCGTAATGAACTTCAGTCCTTGGATAAGTTAATATTAAATAAATGGGTGTATGGGAAACACTGTTGGCTGTTTAGTTAATACTGATCCACTGCTCTATTCCATATCACTTTGAGAAGTAAAGTGTATATTATATGGTGTTCAGACAACGTCCATCTAAGGAACTTGAGCTTCCATGGATTTTGGTCTTGATGGGG
>JAUZSU010151510.1:0-14552 GCA_034780255.1 Parotocinclus maculicauda
AGTTCTTGTTTGTACGTTCGCTATACGTGTAAATCGTACAATAAAGGTTTAATAAACATTTAATATGTTACATAGCATGTCCCGTCTTGTAACATAGAGCATGTTCGTTTAATCGGACCAGCCGATTATTAGGACCAAAATGATCGCGTCCCTATGTGGTCCCAACTCGACTGTACTACCACTTTAAGTTTGCAGTAGTAGAAAAAAAATTCCGACGCTGTCCATCAGATTTATTGTTGCTGTGAGTAGCCAATCATCGCCTCCGAGGCCAGCGCCTAAATAAGAGCGGCGGAATCGTTTGGCAGTATAAAAAGGCTTCTGAGCCATGACATCTCATCTACCTGTCTGGTGTGCGTGGGGCAGGACGTTCTTACTGTTGCTGCAGCCGCCGCCGCGAGACAAGCACAAACTCCGACCCAACTCCAGTGCGCTAAGACCCGAGCTGCGTGATCATGCATCTACGGCATGTTTGCGTTTCTTTGGTTTTTCTAGTGGCCTTTGTTCCGCTGGCTCGCGGTGACACCGAGGCGGCGTCGGTTGGACCGGAGGAGCGCGAGGCACGCGAGGCGCACTGTCCGGTTTCCACTGCTTGTGCTTTCCGCCAGCACAGCAAACTGCTACGTCTGCAGGCCATTAAGTCTCAAATCCTGAGCAAACTGCGCCTCAAACACGCTCCAAACGTCAGTCGGGATGAGGTGAAGCAGTTGCTGCCCAAAGCGCCTCCGGTCCAGCAGCTACTCGATCTGTACGATGTGCTTGGAGACGACGGGAAGAGAGGCAGCGTCCTGCTGGAGGAAGAGGAGGATGAAGAGCATGTATCAACCGAAACTGTCATGAGCATGGCCGCAGAACGTGAGTATATATACTGTATATCTTAAATAGGGACTGTGGTAGCCTAGTGGTTAGGGTACTGGACTATGGACCAGAAGGTCGAGGGTTCAAATCCCACTTGGGCCCTTGAGCAAGGCCCTTAACCCACAATTGCTTGGATTGTAAAACTATTAAATTAATTGTAAGTCGCTCTGGATAAGGGCGTCTGCTAAATGATGTAAATGTAATATCTTTTCTAAATTCTGGAAGAAGGTTCCCAGCTACTATTGGGGGATTTATTTAGTCCAGTGGTCCTGTTTTTCAACCACACTTAAATCCAGGAAAATATCTGTTCAATTCCATTTAAATCGATTAGTAGATTGTGTTTATATGGTTTAAGAGCTTGAAAAGATTGACAGTAAATATAAGTCTAATCCAGAGCCTGTATTATTGTCCCTTATAACCTCAGCAAGTTATATGTTAAAAATTGGACATTAAGAACCACAGTTACTAACAGCAAAGAAGCTAACTGTAAAAAAATACAGCTGGCTACTGTACTAAATATAACAAATATACTGCTAATAATACAATCATATTTGTGTTCTTTATCTTTAATAATATATTTGTAAATATAATATAAAAGTAACACTCTAGATTACAATTTAATACATTTATTTCTGAGAATACGCCCTTATAATGTACTACATGCACGTTTGTAACTACTTCAATGTTAACAGTTACACTCTCAAAAAATTAACTGAAATATTATAACATATAAAAATCTGCCACAGGGATTTTTCTAAGATTTTTTTTCAGTACCATCCCTAAATACATTTAAATAATCAGAATAAGAATAACTATGGTGAACAGAAATCCTTTTGCAATACTTTAATTAATTGATAATAGTTATACTTGGTCTTCTTGTGTTTACTGATTGATTCCATTTAAGTACGTTGTATATGAAGTAAACAATGGCTTTAACGTGTGTTAGTTACAGTACTAAGTGTAGCACAAGTAATTACTAAGTCACGTTTAATGTTTTTTTTGTGTAATAGTTTGTTAAAATTAGCAAAAGCATGTAAAGTCTGTTTCCTGCAGAGGTTAACTTTTTATTAACACTTTTGTTAACACAAACTTTATTGTATTGTATAAGATTTTTAACCAGTAGCTTGAACTCAATTTTCAAGAAATAGGTCAAATTCAGTTAATTGTAAAAAAAAAAAGATCAAGCAGTTCTTGAGGACTGGGGTGTGATGCACATGCTGGGCTGGCCACGTGAAGGCCTAGTGGCGTAGATACAGAACTGTGCCATGGACATGTGAACTGTGTGGGGTGTACTTATGCCTGCAGCCAGTGAATTGTGAAATAGACCCTGGAGTCATGCAACATTCATGAAGATAAGTAGAGCTGAAATGAGTAAGTGAAGTTTTGTTTAGAGATAGTACAGCGTTACCTCTGTGCTTGTCGTTAATTAGTGCCAGAAGGCTTGTCAAGAATCGAAAATAACAAATTCTGAGAATTTTTCCCCAATAAGGAATAATGTAAATTGAATTGAATTAATCCATTCCAGACCTCTAGAAAATCAACACAGTATAAAGCATTTTATCTATTTATGGAGTTGTATTGTACAGGTGCTCCCTGATATTTAATGTAGTCTATACTGTGTCATAATGAAACCTATTACACATTTACACTTACATTACCTTCCTGTTGGCCAATGTCATTGACACCAAGCTTCTTTTGTAATGAAGTGTTGAAAAGTAGTAGATTGAAAGTGAAAAGTAAAAGCAAAACCCTTACACTATCGTGAGCTCAGAACACTGGCACTATCTACTAATTCTAATTTCTAGAATTTTATTATATTTATTATATTAAATTCTTCTAAAGATTCAGTTTCTGTTTTCCTTGCAGTTGGTTGTCAATGCTAACCCTTTCAGGATCCGTGGAGACTTATTTGCACTAAGAATACAGTACTGCTGATGTCAAAATAAAGAAAAACACACTAAATACAGCTGAAATCTTTAAATCTAAATCACTAAGTACTGAATAACGAATCGTGAATCACGTTTAAGCTTAAACGAATCATGTGGCTTGATTCAAGTTTAAGCTAGTGTTCTGAGTACCAAGCAAACGACGAGAGCCAAGACAAATTGTTCTGGTCAAAACGCATCAAGAACCAAATTTGACGAGTTCCAAGATGATTGGGATCTGAAGAACAACTGTACTTTTAAAACGTAAAACTAACAAACAACTGAAACTGTGCCCTCTGTTAGATCTGCCAAATTTGAGGTTTATTCAGTTCTAAGTTTTATCTTTCATATTCCCATGCCTTTTGAATCATTTTTCTGAATTTGTCTTTCTGTCTTTCTCTTTCATGAAGCTGACCCAATCGTTCAGGTAGATCAAAAGCCAAAGTGCTGCTTTTTCTCCTTCAGCCCGAAAATCCAAGCGAGTCGCATAGTAAGGGCGCAGCTCTGGGTGTACCTGCGTGCCACAGAGGAGGCAACAACCGTGTTCTTACAGATATCGCGGCTCATGCCCATTTCCGATGGGAGAAGGCAGGTGAGGATACGTTCACTGAAGATTGATGTGAAGGCGGGAGTCACGTCATGGCAAAGCATCGATGTGAAGCAGGTGGTTGCGGTGTGGCTGAAGCAGCCAGAGACCAACTGGGGGATCGAAATCAAGGCATATGACACCAAAGGCAACGATCTTGCTATCACCACCGCAGAGCCTGGACAAGAAGGACTGGTGAGTCTCTTTGACTTCTTTGAAACGCTAACTTAGGTTAAGAGGTCACTTTCAAGAGCCCATTGTGAGCTCAGACCATAAAAGAACTGAATGCTTAAAAGACTGTCAACTGCGAAGCCCTGTGCAAATGTCATTGCATGGCTCTTAGATCAGAAGCTGTGGAAAGAATCTATTATGAATGTCATTAAGGTTGTATATGTTCTTGGTGTGCAGTTACACTCACCACATGGTCAGCGAACGTAGTTAATATTAGCAAGAGAAGCAACCAGGTGTGCATAGTTTTGTGTGATGCCTGTCGTTTGTTGCAAAGGTCCTGCTTTCAAACAATCACACATTTGCTTTTTCAACTGCAGCTTCCATTCCTGGAGGTAAAAATCTCTGAAAGTCCCAAGCGAGGTAGGAGAGAGTCTGGTCTGGACTGTGATGAGAATTCGTCAGAGTCTCGCTGCTGCCGCTACCCCTTGACAGTGGACTTTGAAGACTTTGGCTGGGACTGGATTATTGCCCCGAAACGTTACAAGGCCAATTACTGTTCGGGAGAGTGTGACTATGTGCACCTGCAGAAATTTCCGCACACGCATCTGGTAAACAAAGCCAACCCACGTGGCACTGCCGGCCCTTGTTGCACGCCCACCAAGATGTCCCCTATCAACATGCTTTACTTCAACGGAAAAGAGCAGATCATCTACGGCAAGATCCCTTCCATGGTGGTGGATCACTGTGGATGCTCGTGATTGACACGACCAGTCTGGACTTGACCTATCTAAAATTCTTTTTCAGTCAACGTCTCAAAACGACGCCTGTCAATCATTATCCATGCTTTCCACATAAAACTGTGCAATATGCAATAGAATCAGATAGCTGCAAGGATGTCAACTTACCACCAAGCACCGCTTCACTCTCACTGACTGTAATGGATATACTGAAAGAATGAAATACCAGTTGGACTTGGGGATGGACAACAAACATGTTTTATAAGCAAACTTCACAAACAGTCACCAACACATTTGCTCAGCTGACACGCATTTAATCCATAAACATAATCAACACTACCAATGTAGTTCCGTTCTTGCTACAAGCAGCAGTATAACTCTATCACTATGCAACAGAGTGGGACTCAAGGACACTTTTTTAAAAAGGCTTGAAATCCTGAATATTTAGGCAACCATAAGCAAGTCTTCATTTACAATTGTAGCTCTTTTCATTACTCAACTGCTTGAACTGCCCTATAAACTTGAATTGTTATTGAAAAAAATCAGTATTACTGGACAGGAGGACTTGAACCAGAGGAATCTTGAATGCAGTCTACAGAACTGAGAACTGAAAGTAACTATTAATGTTAAAACCATGGCACTTACTCTCTGTCTTCAAACCACACAGTTTGCACTATGGCAGACCAATAGAAAGAATTGGTTGCTAAAATGTTGTAAAAACTGATTTTGATATGTCTGCTAATTGCATTGTATAGATGCCATTGATTGTTTCTATTAACAGTCGCCTTTTTTGACCTTTGATAGTTCATGTATAAGACATCACAATAGCAAAAATGTACCATATCAAATCTATGTATCTGTTAATACAAATAAAGGTGCTTGCTTTATATGTTTAGCTGTATTTTTTTTACAAAATACTAAATATCTCAAATGAATTGGTATTATTTGCTTAATTTGACTATTAATGCAAACTTAATTATTTCACTTAACATCTGAACCACCCAAGGAGGATGGGTCCCTTTTTGAGTCTTGGTCCTCCCAAGGTTTCTTCTTTCTACATTCAGGGAGGTTTTCCTTTCCACTGTCACCCTGTGCTTGCTCAATCTGGGACTGGCCTTTTAAGATAATGTAATGTTGTAAAGCTGATTTGAGACAATGCACCATTGTAAAAAGTGTTATATTAATAAATTTGACTTTGACTAAATTGTTGGTATTGTACAGCCTGTTGAAACCATTTCAAACCATTGCAAATGGCTACTGCCTATTGAAAGTTTAATGACAATCAGAATAAACCCATACAGACACCGGGAGGACATGCAGACACCACACGGAAAGGACCCAGGCCGCTCCTCTCTTGATTGAACCAGGATCCCCTCTTGCTGTGAGGCAGCACTGCTATCCCCTGAGCCACCGTGTTGCCCAAAGCTAAACAAAGAGTCAGGTGTTTATAGTCAATGAGATGACAATCAGGAGGTAGTAAGTGCCCTGTTGTGTTTATAGAAAAAGGATCTTTACATAGTCTCATCCCATATGTTTTATCTTTGTGGAATTGTATCATTTCAATACATGGCAAAAAGTTGTTTATGGCTATCAGATTGGAAAATGTTACAAAACCATCTCTAAATAGTTTGGACTCTACCAATCAAATAGGTTGTGTTCCAAAAATATCAAAACAATGTAATAGTCCTCAAGCAATAGCAAGGAGCAACTCCAACAATATTGCTGTCCATCTGTAGTTTGCCAAAGACCACATAGACAAGATAGAAGGCTACTGGTTGATAAATTAGATCAATGTAGAGCTTTTTGGTTTAGATAAGAAATCTAAAGTGTTATGTCTGGAGAAAGGAAAACACTGCATTACAGCATAAGAACCATCTGTGTAACATGGTGGAGGTAGTATCATGACTGGAGCCTGTTTTGATGCATATGGGTCAGGACAACATGCCATTACTAGGATAACAATGAATTTTGAATTATACCATCAAATTCTAAAGGCAATTATCAGATATAAATGGCAAGTAAAAGGTTTTGAATGACCAGGTTAATCCAGTGAGAACTCTGTGGAAGGATCTGAAGGAAGCCATTAATATACTGAAACCCACCAACATCACAAAGCTGTAGCTGTTCTGTAAAGAGAAAAGCCTTCAAATTCCTCCAAGCTAGACTAATTAACAGTTGTATATTCTGCTGCACAATGGGGTTACTGAAAGCAAAGGTTTGCATACTTTTGCCACTCACAGATATGTCATATTGGTATATTTTCTCAGTAATTAAATAAATAAAGTATTTTTTGCTTGTCTTTATTTATTTTCATTCATTGTCTGAAATTCTGACTTTTAAAATCATATCTATGCAGAAATCTAAAGAAAATCAGATTCAGTTTCACAAACTTCTGAGCACCATTGTAACAGGTAGAGATAGAGTGAGGTCTGGGAGACTGTGAGAAAATTTGAGATAAGAGAAAAGAGATTGTGGTGCACAACTTCTGACCAGTAAGCACGTTTACAGTTGAGAGAGTAAGAGTTTTTGACTGTCCTTAAACTAAAGAGGGAAACTGTGTGTCCTTTTGAGAGTGCCGCATGATTGCTTGAATGATGCTTTTCTGTGTTTTGAATGGGCAAACTTTCGTTTTTAAAGGTTTTTCTTCTTTGTTATTGGACTGAGACCTGCTATTATGTAAGCCCAATGTAACAACAGATTCTAACTCCACTGGCCGTAGTCGAGAGGCTCTCGTCATGTTTTGACAGCAGGTCTAATTGGAGCAGGCCATCACTTCCGACCAGAAGAGGGCGAAGCGAGCACTGCTGAGACCTGCTTCCTTTCCTGCTGTGAATTGGACAGCTGCCGACGGCACCCAGGTGGGACGTGCACAAAGGTGAATAAGGGGTTTGTGCCAGATTAAAGATCGCTTATCACGACACTTAACATTTTCTACTAAAATAATACATTGCTTCTGTCTGCCATAGCTAAAAACACTGCAGCTTCAAGCAAGTCAGAACATTTTCCCTAAAGTAAAGTACTTCTAATATTTGCTCTAAATATATTAATTATTCATGCACAAGTTCAGTTTGAAAGAAAAAAAAACATGTTTAGATGGTGTTGAAATATTTTGTTATGTATTTATGCAATATGTAGAGTTAGGATCTACAGTTTCAAATCAGAAAATATTGGGACAATATGGAAAATGTGAATGTTTAAAAAACAGCATTACTTTTATTTAATAGTAGACAGTATGAACCTGAGATATTTCATATTTCATATTTTACAGTCTGGTCAGCTTCATCGCATTTGCTAATAAACATCCATTCCTGCATTTCAGGTCTTTAATACATTCCAGTAAAGTTGTGATGGGCCAATTTAAGGCTAGTAATGAGGTAAAAAAAACTACATATTGATGTTATTTCGAACAGGTGATGTCAACAGGTTATTACAATCATTATTTTGTAAAGGGAGTATTAGCGAAGGGCTAATCCTTTCAGGAGCAAAGGTGGGTATGAGTTCTATTGTACACAGCTGTGTAAGAAAATAATTTAAATGGTGTAAAAACAATGTTCATCAAGCAAGGTTGGAAAATATTTGCACATTTCTTCCTCTGCAGTGCATAATATAATTTAATTATTGAAGGGAACTGAATGAATGAAAAATGCATTAAGGGCAAGAACCCATTTCCAAAATGAAGAACTGTGAACTCCAATCCCTCAGATGGCACTGCATCAAGAATTGAAAACAGTCCACCAACCAATAATGTCCAGTCACCAGCATCCTGTGAGCAACGAGGAAGAACTAGAGGATGATGAGCTACTGCCTCTCACTTAACATCTACAAGGTGGAGCAATATGGTAGATGTGTATAGAGTCCACCGTGAGCCAACACTGTGTTTAAACTCCAGTAGCACTGCTGTGCTTGAACCACTCATATCCACAGAACACATAATAATTGACCACCAACCAGGTCAGTGTCACCGCAATGCTGAGAATGATCCACCACCGGTATAGAACCTGATCTGTGCTGGTCCTGTGGGGGTTTTGAACAATAAAGAGGAGAATAAAGGGGACAAACAAAGTATGTAGAGAAACAGATGAACTACAGTCTGTAACTGTAGAACTACAAAGTGCTTCTATATGGTAAGTAAAACCGATCAAATGGACAATTGGTGTAGAAACAAGAAGGTATACCTAACAAAGTGATTATAGAAATAGCCGTCATAGCTTCTACCATAACACTACCTTAACTTCTTGTTATGTCTTCTCTGTAAGTCCAGACTTTTTTATTGCCTGTTTCGCGGATCTGCCGACGATCATATTTGAAGAATACAAAAAATATATATATTAATCCGCCGCAGTACCAATGGTTGATACAAAAAAAAAAATTTTGTTTAAATTTTTTTTTAGCTTTTTTCGCCCTCCGGTGGAACGGTATTGTTCTGTACATAAAATGTTTTTCCAGATTAACTTTAATTTAATTGTAGTTTAAATAAACTTTATTGTTAAATAAAAAATTATTTTTATTTCTTCCGCCTTCCTTGTATTGATTCCACATAGTCCTCGAGAAATTGAAGTGCTGAAAAATAAAGATTTTTTTTTTTCCTCCCTCCTCAGTAGATTCTTAAGTAGGGACATCCGAGGAACAAGCAATTAAAAATGTCTGGCCTAACTTTAAGGATTGCTTAAAATGTTTCTCCTTTTCCACCTAACTGTTCAGTTTGGACTTGTTTTTTGTGTCTAATTTTGGACTGAGACAACAGAGAGAATTATGTTGGAATCCTTAATGAAGCAAAAGCTTTTTATCTAAATATTTCATCATACTACAGCATGTACAGTTTAATTAGACAGTTTCCTGTTTAATTTACATTTAATTTCCTACTTCATTATTTCTTTAAGACTAAACTTTGATTTTCTTTTGACAGATGTGCAAAATCAAGTCAGATAAAGACTGTTTCCAGCAGCAATATCTTTTTCAAAGGGACCAGATTTCGGTACAGGTAGGAATGTTTTGAACCTGTTGAATATATAATTGTTTTGCAAATTAATAATAATGTGTTTGGATTCCAGTGGCCGGGTGGCTAAAGAAGTGATAGAAGCAAGCTCAAAAATTCAGAGGGAGCCTCCAGCCATTCACAGGTCAGAGTTACACATAAAGGGATTTAAGGAATCTTGTATTTTTTTCTTTACTGACTATACTATCACCAAATAGTGCCACAGCATCTCTTCTACCTGTTCATACAGCATCGTAGATGAGCTAAACATGTTTGAAGGAGAGTGCTAAGAACATATCATGTTGAACTGAAAAATGACCACAGCTGACTAGCATAGCTCTTGTTCTGCAGAACATTAAATCAAAATAACTTTAGATAAACATGAAAGTTGAACATACAGTACTGTGCAAAGTACTGTTTTAGGCCACCATTAGATATTCCATTGGTTTAGCAATGGTGTGATGGCCATATATAATTATTTTCCTCTTTATTAGAATACAACCTGAAAAATCTGGACATGTTATGTAGTTTTAAAAAGTGAAAAAGGCTACAGTGGCAAGTATACTGAATAATAATTGGTCTGAATAAGCGGCTGGTCCCATTAACCGGTGGTCCCATTAAGCGGAATCGACTGTATTGTGATTTATACATATGTATATATGTATACGTGTGTGTGTGTGTGTGTGTGTGTGTGTGTGTGTATGTGTGTATGTGTGTATGTGTGTATGTGTGTGTGTGTGTGTGTGTGTGTGTGTATAGAGCTAAACTGGGATTTGCCATCATCAGTAATCTCATATTTACCCCTTCTAATTAGCTTTTGCCCCTGCTCTTACAGCAAAGACTCCACGGTTGTTCATTTTTTGTTCTCTCTCTTTCTGTGTGTGCGTGTGTGTGTGTGTGTGTGTGTGTGTGTGTGTGTGTGCGGATCGGGTGTGTAAATACTATTTACCTGCTTAAAGACCCTCTAAAGCGCTCTAAAGCGTTCTCCTGCAGCCTCCGTCACCTCTGAATCCTCCCTAAAGCCCCCCGGAGGATTTTCTCTTTCAGGATTCAAAAACTTAGCTTACCCCCTTCGGGGCGTTCAGAGGACCAGGGCGCCGGAGTTTCACCCCTCTTTACCCTCTCACTTTTAAATCCAATTAGAGCCGGCACAAAGGGAGGATTATGGCGGGTCGGTCCCTTTTCTGGACGAGCCTCTAGCCTGATGATAATATAAGATCTTAGGTTCACTTTTTAGGTTCGAGCGCGCTTCGAATTCGGAACCGTCCCAAACTTTCCTAACGTTACCGAATCCTTTCCTCCGGCGCTCTTCTGGCCCAGCTTCAGTCTGCCCACCCCGGCACTGACTGGGTGATCTGGGTTCGATCCACACCAGGAGAAAGCAGGGACTAAATTCACTTCTCACTAAATCCTTAAATCGGATTTGTTGTGCTCCCTAAAGGCCCGGCACCGCGCCCGGACAGGCCCGTTTATCGTCGGCCCTGTTGAGTTATGCCGTTTTGGAGATAGCGTAACGTTTGTATTTACAGAAGGTTTGAGTAATAACCCTATAAATACGAGAGCGTCTCTGATTTCCTACGAACTCGCTGTTTATCTGCTTTAATCTGCCTTTAGTTATTTAGGTAAGAAACCTGTGTCCTGATCCAGAGATTTATTTATGAACGGAGCCATGCTTTCTCAGATTCGATTCAGCTCTGGAGACTGTCAAGCAAAAATGCGAGGCAAGGCCCTGACCTCACCGGGAACGGAGAGCGGTTCCTCCAGGACCGTCCCGCACCGTTTGGACGATTGGTGCGACAATCCGGTACCCAAAATGCCTCCTAATTCTAATTCTTGGCGTGGCTGATAAACTTAGAAAGCTTAGTTCGGACTTACACGGTACTGTGCAAAAGTCTCAGGCCACCATTTAATTAGATTCGTTTTAAATTGAGCTACAGCATAATGACCGTACAGAATAATTTGTCTTCGTCTCTGTATTCCATCACAACCAGAAAATACAGAATGTGTGTAAGAGCATTAAAAAAACAGCTTCTGTAGCCACGTTTGGTCATCAATGGTGTTTTGGGAAAGGGTGGCAGCCAAGAAACTAAGAGGTGAACAGGGTGAGGAGGAGGATATTTCAAAGCTTACATTGAGAGATCCTCGGGTCCTCAGTGTGTTTTTAAGGTCGTTATGCTGTCAGTAAAGCATCAAAAAATGTAGAGGTGGCCTAAGACTTTTGCACAGTACCACAGATGTGAGTACAAGGCAACAAAGAAGAATGGTAACGATAAAAAATCGTACATGTAGGGTCCGGACCCTTTGGGCTAAGCCTTTACATGTTGGGTCCGGACCTTTTGAGCTAAGCCTTTACATGTAGGGTCCGGACCCTTTGGGCTAAGCCAGGGAGGGGACCGTGCTAGGGTCTTAAGCACTGGTCACGGGGAACCAGATAGGACATTTCTAGTCTGGGAGTCGTTGCAACTCTGAATTCCTTCAGAAAGTGAAGTTTTGCCGTCCGGCCCTTGAGGAACCCCAGCAGGGGGCGATCTGGAGACCTTTCTAATGGACCACAGGACTGTCATTGACAAAGAATGAACCGGTGGATCTCGGTGACGAGTCGACCCCGTTAATTAGAGCAGGAGCAAATCCTTTTTCATCGGAGGCATTTATTAAAATCCAGTGTCCCCCGTGTTCCTTCCGTCTCCTTTTCGTACCGCTAATCTGTATCGCCGGGACCAAAAGGTCCAGCGACGCGCTGCTGACGAGGCACGTTAATCCCGTCCCATTAGCGGGGGGACATTTTTAAAGCAGCACAAGGTTTAAAAGTCATTAGTCAAGTCAAATTTATTTCTATAGCGCTTTTTATAATGGAGCTTCGTCTCAAAGCAGCTTTATAATCTTATATGATCTTAAAAGACCAATCCCAAATTGAGCAAACCTAGGACGACAGTGGCAAGGAAAATCCCTGAATGTAGAAGGAAGAAACCTTGGGAGGAACCAAGACTTAAAAAGAGACCCGACCTCCATGGGTGGCCCAGATGTTAATTAAATTAATACATAAAAGTGTATTATAGTAATAGTAAAATTAAGTAAATAATAACATTTAAATCAATAATAATATTTAAGTTAGTAAAAAAATAAGTAACAAAATAGATTTTAAAATCAGTCCTCAGTGGGAGGTCCTTGGTGACTACATGTTGGAGGAAGTTTCTACACTCTGGTGCGACTGGGTTCTGTTGATGATTAGGATATCAAAGACTGATCCCTTAATCGCCCCGGAATCCGTTTGCTTTATTTTATTGGTTATTATCCGTTTTTTAAAGAGATTTGTCTAGTTCAGGATGGAGATGATCCATTTTCTGTCTGTCCCTCCCTCAGACATTGCCTGTTATGCCAGCAGAGCTCCCACCTTGACCAAATTCAAACGTGGGCTACAAAAGGGAGGACCTACTCATTTTTAGTACTGTAAAATATCTCTAATGTAATGTAAACGTTTAATTCGTGTGGTTTTATTATTCTTTATTTGATCATACTTTATATATTATTACATTATCTCTAGATACCAGTATATTTAATTTATAATCAGTATATTTTATATTTTATTTTTTTATTCGTAAATAATAAATGTAATCTTTTTTGGGGGCGATATTTTTTTAATTATTTTATAGAATTTATTTATCATAGTCTGTTTATTTTCATATTATATTTATTGCTTAAAAAGGTTTTCTGTTAATACCTTAACTTATTTAGTAGTCTAATTAATTACAGGTTTTTCCTTTCTTATAACATTTAGAGCTTTTCCTTGCCACTGTCGCCCTGGGCTTGCTCAGTTTTTTATATAAGAGAAAACAATATGAAATGGTCTGTGATTACCAGATTACCAGTCTCATATCAAAACATACAGACTGCAACCCATACAGAGGCTCCAATAAATGAATTCAAAATAATATTTAAAAAATGTAAATACCTAACAAACAAATATGTAATTGTTGTTTATAGATTGCAAAAAATATGTAGTAATTGAAATAAATTGTACATGATGATAAATAAGATGCAGAGATAACGTAAAAGTATGAAAAGTGTAATAAATTAATACATTTTAAGCCAGTCTCCGGGTGGTTGGTCTGTCAGTAGAAACGAAAGCGGATCTCGTTAGTGAGCTCGTGTTTAATCATGTGATCTTCTGCTCTCACATTTCAGCAGAGCCTTTGTAATCCTCTACCCTCAAAGTCTTAGCACACACACACACACACACACACAATGGAAAAATGTCCTGGCGTTTCTCAAACGGAGCGGCACATCTCCCCTAATTGGCTCCAGAATGCCACGTCTGATTGGCCGGACAAAACGTCGTTAACCGATGGGGTTTTCGCCCACCCCCTCGTTAATGTGACGAACTCGTTTAGTGATGGGGTATGACATGTCAGGGAGACTTTGGCTCGCTCTCTGTGTGTGTGTGTGTGTGTGTGTGTGTGTGTGTGTGTGTGTGTGTGTTAGAAATATAAGACTGAAAGAAGAAAAATCAAAGCTTGATCTTTAAAGCACTTTATTAGAAACACCTGCTCGTTTAGGCAATTATCTAATCAGCCAATCATGTAGCAGCTGCACGACGCATGGAATCATATGGTTTCGAAACCCGGGAAATAATGTGATCTCAGTGATTTTAACCGATAAACTTCCGGTGAGCGCCAGGAAGCCGAGCGAAAGGCTGTCGTAGCCCAGATGGTTGAATGGGCAACCAGTTGAGACTTGAAGTGAGTGGGCTACAAAAGGAAGAGCCTGCTCATTAGTAGTACGGTATAATGTCTCTAATAAAGGTCTGGGTGAGTGTGTACGTAACCGAGACGATGTAAACGTAAAGGATGCAATTATCTCTTCTTAATTATTCGTTTTATAAGAAACACATCACATACTTACCTTTTGACCCACAAAAAACTTGGTGGTCGCGTCACTAATTCTACTTGTCGCTCGTCTTTTGTTTTACCACTTTAGAAATAGAAATCACCCCTAAAACAACGACATTTGTGTTTCAACAACCAAAGAAAAGCCCTGAAAAAGTACAAAGTAGCTAAAAAAAAAAGTGTCATTCAGAGGCTAAATCTGAAATGTCAAATCGATTCTTTTATGAAGGTTAAAAGTCAAGAAAGTCAAGAAAGTACCCGCTCCCTGTCCTGTACGATACAAAGAATAATAGGGGCAGTTTTGGATACAGCCCGTTAGTACAAGTGCCTCCCAGGGACGGAGGGTGTGTGTGTGTGTGTGTGTGTGTGTGTGTGTGTGTGTGTGTGTGTGTGTGTGTGTGTGTGTGTGTGAGAGAGAGA
>JAUZSU010151521.1:0-26327 GCA_034780255.1 Parotocinclus maculicauda
CCGGTTGGGCACCGGCTGGCCCGCGACCCCAAGTGGAATAAGCGGAAAAGATAATGAATGAATGAATGAATGAATGTACAATGTACTACATTACGTTCTGATTAACCATCTGGCCTATTTCATATAATCAATGAATTAAAGAATATAGACATTATTACTACATAAAACATTACTGTATGAATAGCCCATGATCACTGATATAACTAAATGACCAATGATTTGTCTTCAGCTTTCGCCAAAAAAAAATAAAAATTAAGCAGTGTTGTCAAATGATTTGTAATTAATTACTTTAATCTCACCAATTGTATTAATTTAATTCACAATTTTGTACTAAACGCTAAAGAAATGTATCTAGGCAGCAGGATAAAATCTGAGTTGAAAATATTAAACAAAATGCATTTAATACTTTGTAATGTTTCCATACACACTAAAACACAATGGTGATTTCCAGATTGATACTACAAAATACTTATTTTATTAGCAGCATGTGAAAGATGTAGTGTGTATGTAGGGAATAGTAATGGGAGGTTTATTTTGGACACAGCATACAAATAAGGGTGCCTCACATTGTCAAGAAACACAAATTAGATTAACAACATAAAATTGTTAGCGTCATTAACACTTTAATTTTGCCAGCTCCAAATTCAGAATAGTTTGAAGTGTCACTACACCTTTGTGCTGTGAATTATGAATTGTGTACAATAACTTATTGTTAGTCAAATGGTGTCTCAACTCTGCTTAAGCCAAAAGGAGCAGGTGCAGTACTCATTTACCTGCTCAGGTGAATGAAAACAGCACTCATTTGTATGCAAAATCAATTCATAAGTGTGATGGAAATTAGATGTAAAAAAAATAAGCTTAGCTTGGTCTGATCCAGGTGGTCACCTTAAGGTAACTTCCTATAGTGTGTCATTGGAGGTCCATATTGACATAAGATTCCACACTACCTTGTCATAGTATGTGAAGATGTTGTTGAACTGTTCGGATGTCAGCTTAATGCCCTGCAACAGAGTATAAACGTACTGAATATAGGTTCCATAATTTATAAAAGATTCTAGTGCAAAAGTGAAAGCTTTGGTTTTATATTTAAACCAGCCTGTATCTTACCTGGAATTTCAATAAGAAATTTTCCTCCACTGGAAGAAGTCTTAAAATGATAGCAAATAACATACTTAGTATTTAATAGAAAGGGACACCGATTTAACTGTAGCATTTCAGAAACATTGCCCACCTTGCCATTTCAGAGAGGCCCAGTTTCCCATCACCGTTCAGGTCAAACATTTTGAGCTGAGGGGAAAAAGTGACTTCATAATAACAGATTTTTTTTTAGCTTTAGAGTGTCGTTGTTATTTTGTATATTTATCCTTTTGGTATGACCAAAGAGTTAGAAACTGTATACTTTTATAATACAATATAAAGATTTGCTGCTATATGCTTACAATTGTCTGTGTGTATTCCTGCAGTTTCTGATCATCATATTGCCTGTTAGCCTTTTTCATGAGGTCTGAGAGAAAGTTCTAAAGGAATAA
This sequence comes from Parotocinclus maculicauda, assembly GCA_034780255.1. Lineage (NCBI taxonomy): Eukaryota > Metazoa > Chordata > Actinopteri > Siluriformes > Loricariidae > Parotocinclus > Parotocinclus maculicauda. The sequence goes on from JAUZSU010151521.1 coordinate 1,530, forward strand.
AAAACGTTCACAGTTACTCACAAAAAAGACAAGTCTGTGTCTGACAGGTAGCATGGTAACAATTATAGCCCTTCACAAGAGAATCTGGTCAACCTTTGGACAATAACTACAGTCAGAATCAAAGTTATTGGTTTTACATTCTAAATTCATGCTAAAATTTGAATGTTCCTTTTGGCTGGCAGTTGGTTGGTTTGCAGGATTTGCATGCATTTCATTTGCCTTTTCAGCAGATGGGCCACACCATTATACAGATTTTCAGGTTAGTGAGGGTTACCCAAGTTCCCAACCATTTGTAATCCAGTTTTCATGAGCTATACAATTATACAAATAATTGGCTTTAAGTTGATTTACACTTGTTTTGTTAAACCGTATAGCATATCAAAGGAAATTCAAATGCATGTATATGTTGCCTTACCTTCAATTCATTTGCTTCAATGAAGCCACTGCGGTCTGTATCATACCTCCGCCATGCCTACAGATATACATACCCACAAAGGATCATGTACAATATCTCACAAAACAGTAAGTAAACCCTTCAGATTTTTGTAACTATTTTATTATATCTTTGTATGGAACAACACTGAAAGATATGACACCTTGATGCAATTTGAAGCTGGTAGATGCTTAATAGGGTTATTATGTTGGAATACTGCCCTGCAGCCTAGTTTCTGAAGGGAGGGGATTAAGCTCTGCTTTAGTATGTCACATAACATGTTTTCATTCATTGTTACCTCAATGCACTATAGCGCCTCACAGCCGACACACTTGTCTGTCTCCTCACCTTCCACCACACACTATCTGAACCAAATAAGTTTATATTGGTCTCTTCAGACCACAGAGCATGGTTCCAGTAATCCATGTTCTTAGTCTGCTTGTCTCCAGTCTTTAACTGTTTGTGGGTTTACTTGTGAGACCTTGTAACATTAATGAGTCACATAATACTGGGGAGGGAAAATGGGGGTATATAACAAACAACAAGGGCACAACGAATGTACACTGTACACTGACTAATTTACATTGTATCAAAGTGTCATATCTCCAGTGTTGTACCATGAAAAAATATAATAAAATAAGCACAAAAATGTGTGTGGTGTACTCACTTTTGTGAGATACTGTATGTATCATTGAATCATGGTTTCAATTTTTTACGATTTAAGCATCAATGTTTTGCTACTTTGGCCTTGTAACTTAATTAAAAAAAATTCTCTTCTCAAATTAAATAAGAAAATGTTAAAAATCAAGATTTTACATTTTGTAATAACTCAAAAAGAAACAGTATGTATAGTTTTTCTTCATATCTGTTGCATATTTAAAAATAAATTAGTATGGTTGGTTTCTTCAGCATAATTGCCTAAATAAATACCTAAACCCAATAAAATGTAAATGTTTACGCAGTGTACTAGCATTAGCAAATACATGACCTAGTGAAAATTGGTATTACCACAAACATGTCATTACCAATTATTCTTATTATTCTTATTAATATTATTATTAATAATAATTAATAAATGTATTTATTTATTTATTTCTTAAACTCCAGCAGCACTGCAGTGACTGATCCAGTCATACCACTTTAGACACTTAAGAAATACTGGTTGTCCTACATGCATGTCTTTGGAATGTGGGAAAAAATTTGGGACTCAAGCAAGGGATCTGTGGAGCTGTGAGGCAACAGCGCTAATCACTTGTACCACAGTTCAATTTAAAACTGCAACAATTTTATTAGCAATCAGTACCAAGTCTGTCATGTTGTCAGGTTCTGCTGGTGATATTAAATTTATGTTTGTATGAAAGACCTGACACATTCTCTGTTGACTGTATGTCCAAAATGCATTCTAAAAGGCTGTACAAAGATGAAAATGGCTATTAGTTGATAGGAGGTATTAGGCTGTTTCATATCTTAATGGATTTAATTACATACCTATTTTCATTTTCTATTCAGCTAAACTACGCATTATAAACGTCAAAAAGAACAAAATGCAATTGAAATTTGACAGTGCCTGTTTCTAGCAAGGGTTCATATCAAAGATAAATGTTTAGCTCTGCCTTTTCAGGTCTGGGGAGAATTTCTGTGGTCCTTCAATAATATATTACTCTGCATTCTATTTTAGCTCTTAAAAGGGTTTGCACACTGCACAATGTTATTAAAATGCTCATTTCTCCTCTTCCCTTCTTATGACAAACGTTCTCAGATTTGCATAATGTAAGGAAGGTAACTTCCTCTGTACCAAATCTCAGTAATTCCTTGTGTTCTATGGAAGACTATTCACTATTTTATATCACTAATTTTCTGTGAGATGTTAACAGCCCTGTTGGTAGTCCTTCCACCTCAAACACAAGAAGTAAAAAGTCATAGAGTAAAAGTGAAATGCAATTCTGCACAGATATTTCACACCGTGTTTGATTTCTTACCGCCATGAACTCAGTGCTTGAGCCCAAAAACTGTCTGAAGCAAAGCAGGAAGTTCTCTTCTGTAGGCAGGATCTGCGCTAGCTAAAATCGGGCATAAATGACAAAAAGAAGGTTTTCAATGCAACATCATTTTCATGTGGAATACTAATATGATGGGCCTTGTTTCACTGACCAATTACAAATCTTATATGTCACATGATTGTAACAGCCTTTGTATTTGAATGTCTTACCTCTGACAGCTCAATTCTTCCATCTTGGTTTTTGTCAAATTTCTGCATGAATTCTCTGATGGATACATTTGTGGACCCCTGAAACAGACAATATTACCAGGAATTTGGTTCAAAGGTATACCTTTAAACAGACATTCTGAATGTTTTTATACCTGAATATTTCAGAACAGAGAAAAGGAAGACAAAGCAGTTTCTAACCACTATGGGTAAAGTGTTCCTGTATTTGCTAATTAATGACCTGAGGTTATAGGCTACTGGCTAGCATAGATTTCATATAACTTACATAATTTACCATTATGCATGCAGATATAGATGCTATTGTCTTTCATTTACTGAGATCTTATGCAAATACCATCTTCTCAGTAATTTGTGGAATAATTGTTATTTCAGTATTAAATTTAACACAGCTGGCAAATTGACTACTTTTATTACTCATCATTCTTGAAAACTCTTGCTTCTGTTTTCATGACTGTTTCTGTGACATTAACATAATTTCAAATTCCACCTTAAAATGTGTAATGTTGTGTAATGATCCAATATTCTTTATTTGTAAAGGGCAAAAGTATATAACAGAACAGCTTCAGCTCTTGGGTGGTGGTGGGTTTCCTTACATCAACTCCTCACTTCAGGTCCTTCCATTGCATTTTTGTTAGATTTGGGTAAGGACTTTGACTTGGCCATGCCCAAACATTTACATCATTCTTCTTTAACAATTCTTAGGCAAAATTACTCTTGTGTTTAGGATCATAGTTGTGTTCCATCACCCAAATGCTATTGAGATTCAGTTCATAGACAGATGTCCTGAAATTTTATTTTAGGTTTTGCTGGTGTACATCAGAATTAATTGTTTCATCAAATATAGCACATCATATTGGCCCAAGATGTAGAAAAACATGTCCAAACCATGAAATTACCACCTCCATGTAGTTTCTTATGATAGCAGTGTTTGATGTTCTCTAGATATAACACTCATTTAAACCAAAAAGTTATATTTTTGTCTCATGCAGCCACAAAATGTTTTCCCCCTGGTAGCAGCATTCTTTATTCTTTTTGGAGAGCAGTTTTCAGTATTCTTTTTGGATAGCAGTGACTTTGTATTGCAGCATTGCAATGCTCACTGTTGTTGTTCAGTATACTGTCATCAGACTTCATTAAACTCTCATAAAAGTAACAGTAGACATTGTTTAACAAGCCTTTAGTTGCTTAGAAGTTATCAGGGTTACGTTTTGATCTTATGGACTATTACACACCTTTTTGTTGGAGTAATGTTTGTCATCAACATGTGGAAGGTAACAATAAAATCTCATGCTTGGCCAGCTATGGAATAAACTCTGTACTTTAGTTTGAGATTCAAACACTCTCCAAATTTTTAGTTCTAGGCTAACAACATCCTTATTTACGCAGGCTTTTGGTTAGATTTAGACTAGGATGGATAACTTAGGTTGGCTCTTGACTCTTGGCTGTGTTAGCTTCTGGTTCTCCTCTAGCTATGCTGCTATAGTTAATGCTGTCAGAGTTGCATGCTGCATATGACATCAGTGATTGTTAATATACTTTGTGCTACGTTTTCTCGTTTCTCTCCAAGCTGATGTTCTAGCACCACACACTTAGATGCTCATCCACCTTAGCATCACTCTCCTGCTCTCCATCAACAGAACCTAGTCCCACCAGAGTGCAGTAACTCCCCCTATCGTTTAGTTATTAGGAGATGATGCACCTCCAATAACTTACATTTAAAATATTTTTTTAACTTAATTTTACTATTACTACATTTTAAATATTTCAATTGACATCTAGGCCACCCAAGGAGGATGGATCCCTTTTTGAGCCTTGGACCATCCAAGGTTTCTTCCTTCTATATTCAAGGAGTTTTTCCTTTTCACTGTTGTACTCGGCTTGCTCAGTTTGCCGTTGGCCTTTTAAGATAAAACAATATTCTAAAGCTGCTTTGAGACAATGCACCATTGTAAAAAGTGCTATATGTAAAAATTGCTTTGACTTTTTTCTACATTCCTACATTTGTACACAATCTGTTTGAATGTGAATTGGCAAAGGTCAAACTCATTAGAGATGGTTTTGTAACCTTGTCTGATGAGCATTAACAACTTTTTTAGGTTATCAGTCTCCTTTGTTAGTTCCATGATAAACTTCCACAAACCTGTTGTAATAGTGGCCCATTAAAATATCTATAATATTTTTGTCTCATTTGTTTAATTGTGTTTTATCTAGCTCTGTCAGGACTTATGTAAAAATCTCTTGATATATGTATGTATATATATAGCGCCTGAAAGTTTCACAAGTATTTTTTATAATAATGATTGTTTATAAAGTTTATATCTTGTCTAGACAAGACACTGTCTTTGAAGTTATTGTAGCTCTGACTTTCATTTGATTCTAATCATTTCTATGTTTGAATTGCTCCCTCTGGTAATATTAAAAACTGTGACAAAAATAAATTCAAAATTCTATTTCCTGTCTTTACTCACCACACCTGCTCCTTTCCGTGCACTCTCCAGCTGTGTGATGAAATTCTCAAGCTCCTTGCCCTCAATGTAGCCATTACCTGTAAATAAGTCCCATTATAAACCAACATTCAAATTCTGGTTCAAATGAGACCAGTGGTAAAGACAAAATACACAACCACCAACTGACAACAAATGACTGGCATCTTCTAGTTAGCTTTGCTGGATGACAGCATTAAAGTTGGAAAGATTTTTTCTTCTTTTTTTCTTTTTCATTTTTTTTGCTGGCAAGAAAATCAGGGCAACTGCAGAGCTTAATTAAAAGCCCTGACAGCTGTTCTCCCCATCGTGCATCAAACATCTTTCTTCTTGACTTTGGCTCTAATTGGAGGCCTTATTGTGCATGTCTTTTATGTTCTATTTCTGGTAATCTCCCTCTTCACTCTTTACATCTTACACATGAAAAACTTCCATCATATTTTCACCACAAGTAAGATATTACGTGTCTCCATGCCGGAAAACTGGTCTTTGTGTAAAGGAAACCCTTGTGTATATCTATTCCATTCAGAGTGTCAGTGCAATTAATTTTTCAACAGACTTACAACATACAACTTTCAAGGGCAATAACTCAAAAACACAGATATAAATTAAAAAACATATTTCAAAATACATTTATATTGCAACATGATAACCAGTCAATGAAACAGACAATTGCAACGGTTTGATTAAACAGTACCTTAATCAAGCTTTGAGTTCGTGGGATTAAAAAAAACCCACCTATTTCTTGGCACATACAACTGAACAATATTAGAATACAACAAATTAAATATTGTTTTCCATAATGTGATCTTCAGTTATATTAAAAGCATCTCAACAGATGTTTAGCCAACCTTAATCTGAATCTGAATGATTGTCCTCTGATTTAAGACCAAGAAATTGTATTTATTAACCATGTACATTTAAAATTCTTTAAATAAACCATCTGCCACTTCTATTTTATTTTTGTCCAATAAAAGTCTGATTGAAATCCCCCTGTTTGCACTAAGCAGACTATTGCATTTTAGATACGTTAATGATCAAAGGTTGATATCAAATAACAGAACATTTCGTAATTTATAAGTTTTACGAGTTAGATAACTATAAACGAATATTTATTATTATTATTATTGATTATTTAATTAACATAGAAATGAATTTCTGAGCAGTTCTCAGACAGTTCTGGATAAAAAAAAGCTCATAAATCTCCAAGGTGTCCGATCAGAAGATGAGGGTTAAAATTAGAGCCTGTACAGATGCTGTAGAGGTGATGCTGCACCTAATTACACTCACCATCGGCATCATAATGTTTCCAGATATCCAGAAACTGGGATGCAGTCAGTTCGGCCAAATGAAGGTAAGGCGCTGGTTGTCCCTTATTTGCCATGTTAATGTCAAAAAATCCCTGGAGAACTTCTAGTTCGTCTGATACCGATTTTCGTTGTCCCCCTCCCCGGCGCGGCGCCCGAGCTTTTAAATGAACGCTGCAGTTCCTATGTGAGCAGGTAGATGGCGCAGTGTTTCGAACACGTCCCTCTGCCGTTTCGTGAGCTGATGTTCGTGCTCTGGTGCTGTATGAAGACCTGCACAGCAGTATCGAGATTATATCAGCAGGCACTGAAAAGACAATATGGGTTATGTATTCAGCAGAAATTGCTGACATTTCGAGCAACAAAATGTTCCCACATGAATAACCTTTTTAAAACAAAAACGGCAACATTTTGCTGAAAACCCAAAGGAACCAAAGGATTTGCTTTAAGTAAGGCTACCGAGGTCATGATTAGGTAGGTGTTAGTGTAGATTTTTTTTCCTACTGTAATATTATACTAGATAGTCAAGATAGTGAAATTTGGCCAATGAAAGTTGAGCCTGGGCAGCTGATCATGTTTATACTGCATATATCAATTCTGAACAGTTTAAGAAATATATGAAACCAGACCTGAATATCAAACTCAAAAACTATAGAATGCACATAACGCACGCACACTTTGAATTAGCTGTAGCGTAAAAATTATCCCGAGACAAAGCATTATTTTTAGCCTATTCTTTTTACTATAGTCTTTTTAGTATTATTATTTTTTTTGCCATAAAATTAGTGATTAATATAATTGATTTCGATAGGGGGCGCAGCCGCACTATCAGTATCTTGAAACACGTATAGCCTATATATAGTAGATGGGGCTCTCCTTTTTTGTCCCACCAGTCATTTTTTAAAGAATACATGCACTATAAACTAATCAACTGATATCCACATTGGTTATATCACGAAATGGAAATCATATAAGAAATTATTTTAAAATATATGACCAAATCTTTACTGTGCCTCACAAAATGGCTATTTCTTTTTATTTCACTATGTCACTGAATGTTCTTTGTGAGCAAAACATCTTGGAATAATATAAAACAATACATACTAAAATAAGAGGAATTGCACTTTCTAGTAACATTGTCCACCCTACTACAATTAAAAAAGTTGGGTCAATATGAAAATTAAATATAAGACACAGTGCTTCTTACACTTACTTTGACATTTATTTCATTGCAGACAGTATGAACCTGACATATTTCATGTTTAGTCTGGTCAACTTCATTTCATTTGTTAATAAACATCCGTTCCTGGATTTCAGGCCTGCAGCACATTCCAAAAAAAGGGGGTTGAAAAGCGTTTTTCACTGTGTAATGTTATCGTTCCTTTTGACCACACTTAAAGAATGTCGTTGTTGTTGTAGTCAAAGTTCTCCACACATTCTCTATCGCAGACAGGTCAGGACTTCAGGTAGGCTAGTCTAGTATCCATACCCTTTATTTCAACAGACATGTGTGCAGCATGTGGTTTTGCATTGTCTTATTGATAATTGCATGGACATACCTGTCAGTTGTGAAAGCAGTGTGTTGTTTTGAAGACAGTATATGTTGCTGTTAGATCTCATTGTACTTTTTTGCATTAATATTGCCATCACAGAAGTGTAAATGACATATGCCACTGAAAGAACCCCAGACCATGACAGATCCTGGTTTTTGAACTTGTTGCTTTTTCAAAAAAGACATAGAATACTAATTAATCCGATTATTGAATTCGATGTCACTCCTGGACAGGGTGAACATGAGGCTTTTTTGCACAGTACAGCTTTAAGAGGTTTTTCAATAATTTCCTTGTGCATTCGTTATCATCTTTGTTCCTTAAATACTCAGCTTTCCTGGATGCTGCTGTTGTATGGTAATTATGATTACTATCACGTGTTGACATCACCTGTTTGAAATCACATGAATATTATTTAGCAATATAATGAAATAAAACTGAGTGAGAAACACTTTTTTACTTGCATTTTTTTACTGTCCCAACTTTGATCCCTCTCAGTGTTTCCATATGTGCAGTTCCTGTAATGTTTCTGCTTTGCCAAAGGCATCTGAGTCTCAGTGCTCCTCAGGTGTTTCATCTCATTACGATAGGTCTATAATATAATATAATTTAAGTAATAAGGCAACTGTACTTCAACATCACAACAAGTATATATCTGTTACCCTTAGCTAATGCTAAGCTAAGCTAAATGGTAAAATCTTAACTACAAATATATAAATATAAATATATTTTAGATGTTCTAAAACAAGTTTACATACACTAGTCGCTCTATTAGGTAACTTGCTAGTACCAGATTGAACCATGTTTTGCCTTTGGAATTGCCCTACTTCTTCATGGCATAATTATAAATAATAATAAAGGTACTGGAAACATTACTCAGGGATTAGTCCATATTGGCTCGACAGCATCATGATGCAGATTTGTCAGTTGAACATCTTAACATTGGATTTTTAACTTGGATTGAGATATGGTGACTGTGAAGGCCATTTAAGTACAGTGAACCATAATTTTAAAGAAACCAGATTATTTGAACTTTGCAACATGGTGCTTTACCCTGCTAGAAGCAGCCATCAGTAAATGTATACACTTTGGGAATAAAGGGGTGGGCATGGTCAGCAACAATACTCAGGCAGGCTGTGGCATTTAAATGATGCCCAGTTGGTATTAAGGGACTCAAAGTGTGACAAGAAAATATTCTCCTCACCAGGCTCAAACATTGATACAAGACAGGATGGATGTCCATCCAAAAGTCACAGCATAAATTGTTCTTCCAGTCATCTGTTGTCCAGTTTTGGTGATCCTGGGCAAATTGTAGTCTCCGTTTCCTATGGTCTTCTGCTGCTGTAGCCCATCTGGTTCAAGGTTTGATATGCTGTACCTTCTGCATACCATTACTTTTGCCTTTTCACCTTCTTATACCAGTCTGACCTCTGGCATCAACACAAAATTTTCATCCAGAAAACTGTTGCTAACTGGATATTTTATATTTTTCTGACCATTCTTTGTGAAGTCTAGAAATGCCAGTGAACGAAAATCCCAGTAGATTAGTAGTTCATGAAAATAGTCGGACCAGCATATCTAGCATTAATAACCATGAAACGTTCAGAGTAACTTAAATCACCTTTGATTACCATTTTGATACTTGGTTTGAATTTTAACGGGTCGTCTTGAACATTTTAACATACCTAAATGCATTGAGCTTTTGCCATGATTGGCTGATTAGATTTTGTGCAACACAAGCAGTATCTAATAAAGTGGCAAATGGGTGTATGTTTATGTAAATGTATGTTTACGTACAGAAAAAACTATACAACTTAACACATTAGTTGTCTTGATTAAATCAATGAATGGAAAATACATGTTTTAGTAAAACATCCTCAAGAACCCAGCAAATAAATAATAATCTCCCCAACTCTATTTAAGTGAAAACATGAAGCAGTGATGGTGGTGCGTGTGTCAGAGAATGAGAAAGCTGCTACTTTTTAGCAAATGAGTGCTTTTGATACCTCTGTATGGCATTTAAAACAACAAACAATAATGGGGCAGATCTTATGGAACCTGCATCAGGGGCTATTTGTGTCATTGCAATCAAGCATTTATACTGCTCACAAAAATTATTGGATCTTTCAAAATGAAATATCCCCTAATGAAATATCTCCTGATTTAAGTGAACAGTGTATATTACCCCCTCCCTCAAAGACTGCCTTGGTGGCGGGAGTTGTGTAATGGGAGAAGTAGCCTAGTGCTCCTGTACCACAGGCACACTGACAGCTCAGCACTAATTATTGCTGAACTTATCGCTGAATGAGAGCTGAAAGACGGGGCATGAACAGCTTAAATTTAAGGCCAATTACAAATCTGCCCTGGATGGACTCAAGGCCAGTTTAATTAGACATCCACATAACCTTAATCACATTTCACATGTCCCCCAAAGAGATGCTTTGGTGGGGGAGGAGATGATTCAGCTTTAAATCAGAAAAAAAAATGTTTTCTTAGTGAAACCCTGCTGACAAGTTATAGTCAGAGGTGATTATTGTGTACATTAACGTGTATATTGAGTTGAGTTAAAATTTAATCAAGGTAGTTTATGAATTTACCTTTTCTGCTGACTAATTATGCAATGATTTCTACAGGCAATGTGTGAAGCCGTATCAAATGGTAACAAAGGATCTCCAGTTTGTCAACAAATGCATGAGAAAATTATTGAGCTGTTTAAAAACCTTTTTGGCTTGACTTATTAGCCCCTGGAAACCATCTCGACGGCAGCATATGGTGATCTTAAAATCTCAATGGACATTTTTGAGTTAATGTTGCCATCACAAAAGTGTGCAAGGACTGTGGTAGCCTAGCGGATAGGGTACTGAACTCTGGACCCGATGGTCCAGGGTTCAAATCCTGCCTCTGCCAAGCTGCCACAGTTGGGTCCTTAAGCAAGGCCCTTAACCCACGATTGCTTGAAATGTAAGAATATAGGAGTTGTAAGTTGCTCTGGATAAGGGCGTCTGCTAAATGCCGTAAATGTAAAGTGTGAATGCCCCTTTTTCAAGGGCACTGGCACAGCCCCATACCATGTCAGAACCTGTCTTTTGGACTTGTTGCTGATAATAGTCTAGATTAGTCTTTGTCTTTGGCCTGGAGCACACGGGGTCCATTTCTTCCAAAAAGATATGCAATACTGATTTGTCTGATACCTTTGCACTGTGCTGATACATCTTATATGCCTTCAAGTCAGCACATTTGTAAATGTCAGGACATTTGTGAATGCAAATCCGTATTGTAGTGCTTGACAAAAGTGATTATATCGTGGTTATATTAGCTATTAAAGAATGGTGAAGATGGTTCTTGCTGTCTGAGGGATCCGAGAACATAGGCATCTAGCTTAGGCTTGTGAATTGCCCTTTATGAGCTGAAATTTCTTTAGATCCCCATTCATGGATAAGGCTATTGTACCAAATCGTGGTACCTGTTGACATCCCCTGTTTAAAATCATCACATTATTTAGTTTTTAAACTTGTTACTAGCCATAAAATGCCCTTTCCCTATTTTTTTGGAATGTGTTGCATGCCTGTAGTGCACAAATGGATGTATATTTACAAATGAAATGAAGCTGATCATAAAAAAAACATGAAATACCCATGGTTTATACTCTCTGCAATAAAATAAAAGTCAAAGTAAATGTAAGCCACGTTGCATTTATTTGATATATTTGTATTTTCCATACCGTAGGCAGACATATAACCATATCAAAATCTGTATGTGGTTAATGTTTGCACGTAACAACTAGAAGAGCAAGTATCAGACTAGTTCTCACTGATCATAGGTAGACAGTTGTGGAATTTGATTTGACATTCGACTTATTTTCTCTGGTCTAGGTACAAAACTCCCTTGTGACCCTGATCAGGAAAGTGGGGATGAAAATGTGTTAGAGCTCAGGTGTACTTAACCATGTGCACCTACTGCTCCTGATAGGGTCCATATGTGTTTACTAATTTCCCTCTGCCACATGGATGCACTGGAGTCTATGTGTCATATCACAAGGCAGCAGATTTCTATTACAGACTTAAATTGCCAGTTACCTGTACAAATGTTAAGTACATGTCATAATGAGAACCAAAACCTTTATTAAGCAGTTTGTGTCATTCAGTACAGCCTAGTTGACCCAAATCTGCGGGTAAATGTAAACAGAGAATCAAAATAATAAATACAAGAAGCTGGTCTTGTGGTATCATTAACCATCTCAATTTAAGCACATGCACTGCTTATCTAATCAGTCTGTTTACAAGAGAGAAATGTTTAAGTGTGTAAGCAATAGATTAGTTGCCTGAAATTCATTACGAATCAGAGACTCAGGACTGTAGTCATAGAGATGGAACATCAAGCTGTAAGTAAACTCCCTTTTTAAACTCCCCATGCTTCCAGTGGACAACAGACCTTCCCTTGCCATTCTGGAAGCAAATTTGCAATGTAAATTCAGCTCAGTGATGTATGAAGCACACAGAAAATAGGTCAATTTCAGGCCTGGGATTGTATTCAGATACTAGTCAACAGTATTAATTTAGGCAGTGTCACTGCTCAAATAACCCAACCTAAAGCATTATATGAGTGGTGCTTTAAAGTAAAAAATAGGGCATGCTACACAAGGATGTGCCAAACATTGTACTGCGAATATCAAAATATATTTACTATGAGTATATTTAAAATTCAAATGATATTCAAGGGCAGCATGGTGGCACAATGGTTACCACTGTCACCAGGCAGCTCCAGCATCCCCAGCTCAATCTTTACCTTCAACTCTGTGTGGAGTTTGCATGTGCTCCCCATGTCTGCATGGGTTTACTTCAAGTAATCTGTTGTCCTCTTACATTACAAAGAGAGTTTCTAAATTGTCTATATTGTGTAATTGTGTGTGTGTGTGTGTGTGTGTGTGTATGAGAGTGCCCTGCAATGGATTGGAGTCCTGTCTAGGGTTATTCCTGCCTGGTGACCTGCGCTGCCGGTTAGGCACTGGCTTTCCTGCGACCATGGTCAGGATTCAGCATATAAGAAATGAATGAATGAATGAATTAAATATTTAAACCAGCAATGTCTCACATTATTACAGATAGTTTGTTCTTTTATTTGTTTGGACCTTGGAACTATAATAGATATATCTCAAGTCAGAAATCTCTGAAGTACTCTCTCTGTGAATTCCCCTGCTAATATTGATCATTTTTAATTTTTAACATACTGGTAATCTGATACAGGTAGACATGTGCGTTGAAACAATGACTCATAATGTAGCTTTATCTATGCATAAGATTTATTAGCATAGTGTTTTAAGCCTATCACAGAGTAGCAATCAGCAGCTTTAAACCTGGACAACAAATTTTGATGTTTTAATGGAATGTTATCTAGTACTTTTTTGAGGCAGCTGTTCAAACTCTACTCATTGAAAGGTCAGCTCCTAAAAACGATGTCCTCATTGTAAAAACACATTTTGTGAACTGAAAAACAATTGCACAGTGTGGTGAAAATTCACCTGAAAATAGTTAATAGAACCATTTATTATTGTTTCACAAGCCCATGTAGCTTCCTACCTGTAACTTACTTTCCTCTGATTGCTACACTGCTTCAATGTGCACATCGCATTATAAACCCTAAGCTCACACATTATCCATATTTCTTAAGACACAGAATAATAACTGTAATTAATTTAGCATTATGCAATACCAAGAAATACCACCCATCTCATGTCAACCAAGAATGGGCAAAAGCAGGCCAGCAGGAAAATCAAGCTTATCTATTTAGTCTTCACAGGTTAACTAGGCCCAGAATGTACTGCCAAAATCCCTAACTTGCTAATTGTAGGACCAGGATGCAAAAAGGAAAGTTGTAACATCCCCAAGTCATCTATTTAAGTTAGATCTATAATGATTTGTATTTGTAAGTTCATAAATGCTAAACAAAAAAGCAGGTTGTGGTGTGGCCCCTGCACATTTCTGAAATGGGTCTCTTATCAGTGGGAATCATCTGGCAGCCATAGACTCTGTTTTGGTTTGTTCTTTGGACTGATACGTAAAGTTTGGAATTAGCTGTAGCAGAACTGGCAAGATCAAATAATTACTGTCAAAAGTACAAACAGTGTGAAAGTTGAAAACAATGAAATGACTAAGGACCCATGTTTAATCTCGTGTTTAATGTTTAATCTCACTTCCAAATTGAATGAAAATTATTGTTTAATAATTAATCTTCCACAAGATAAAAGATACAAAAACGACTGTTCATAGATGATTATCAATTCACAATAAGACAAACTACCTATAAATAGAGGGAAAACACAGTTTGCAAAACACAGTCAACACGTTACACAATATTTTTTGGAGAAAGGTTAATTGCTGTGTTTAAAGCTATAGCTAAATAAGAGTTTGCTTATTGCAGCACAGTACCAATGTGAACACTTAAAATGTCTTCTGGGTCATTGTGCATGGCTAGTAAATTGTAAAATTGGCACAGAAGCATATAATTAACAAAGTTGGAAAACTGGTTCTTCAAGGCAAATGATTATGGATATTTAGACAATCTTTTCTCATTATGCATTATGCAATCTTTTCCGGCAGAGAAGTGTGAGTTCTAGGTGAAAGCTGTTACCTTTTTGGCATTTGTCATCCGAAGAGGGTGCATCCAAGTGGGCCACTCACTCGTGTCACAAGGAGACAACTTTTACAGATGGTCCATCCAGGATTACAGCAAAGTGGCAGTCCTTTGACCTAGCTCACCTTGACTAATACTGGTCCTTGGAGGTGGCCAGGGCCGTCTAGCAATTCAAGAACCTGTTTACCTCTGCACCCAAAGAAGCAATCCATTGTGGAAGTTGATACCTCAGACTGCGGCGCACAATCTAGACCAGACAATGAGCTCCAACACCCCTGATTGTCTGGTGGCCCATCTCATGTGGGATATCCAGCACTGCTTCAAGAAGCCCTACAAGATCTAGACCCAAGTAAGGACCCTGCTAACCATCTGTAATTCCCCAGGTTTGTGATGTCTGCTGTTCTACAATGGGGGGCACTTCTTCAGGCTTGACTGCCAGTCAGACAGCCTCTCTCCTTGAGGTATTTTTTGTGGCCATCCCTGGACACTGACATGAGGAAGTATGTTGTGGCCTGCTCCATCTGTGCTTGGAGCAAGACCTCTCACTTTTCCCTGCAGGGCTCATGCAAACCCTTCCTATTCCTGGTTGACCTTGGTGTCACATGTTCTGCGAATACAGAGGCAAAACGGTTATCCTGATGGTAGTTGATAGGTTCTCCAAGTCCATCTGCCTCCTGGCCCTTTTCAAACTTATCATGGCCCTCAAGATCACCAAGTTAATGCTTCTGGTGCCTTCTGACATTGTCTCTGACCTCACATCTGGGTTTCACCCACAGTCTAACAAGCAGGCCAAATGTACCAGCCTGCCTCTCCACCAAGAATTCCACACAGTGGAGCTCCCACATGGCTTTGGTGGAGTATGCTCACAACACCCTGACCAGCTTAGCCATAGGCATCTCCCATTTCAAAGCATCCTTGGGGTTTTGCTCATCCTTCATTCCTTGAACATGAAGTGGAATTGACCTGTCCCATCAGTTCAACACCATTTATGCCGCTGCTATGAGGTGTGGAGGGATGTAGAAAAGCTCTTCGGCCTGTCATTGAAGCCCTGGCTCTGAGTACAGCCAGTCTGTTTGGTTATCTTCCAAGAACATTTCCCTCCCCACCCAGTTCATGAAGCTCATCTTCCCCAATACACTGGTCCTTTCCACATTGTAAAAATTATAAACCCCAGCTCAAATTGCCCAGACACGTGCATCCATCCCACGTTTCACATCTATCAGATAAGGCCGGTTTGTGCCTCAGACCTTAACAAATGGTAACCAAAACAGATATGGTAGCCGTAAGGCCTGACCCCTGAAATCCATTTTTAGATTAAAAAGATTTTTTGTCTCATTTTCAGACACACTGTCTCATTTTCAGACATCACACTGCTCTCCATTTTACTGTCCTCCTTAGGCCATTATCCCCATTCTTTTGATCTTGTTCTAATCAGTGCTAACTGAAATCATAACTATTTACAGAGAGACACATATATCTTATTTATTCATGTTTGTAGCAGGGAGGACAAGAAGAACAAAAGCAGAAGACCCCACCATGGACAGGGCTGCATTAAGAATATGGAACAATTACAGAATTCCTGGATCTTCCAGGCTAGCCTTACAAACTAAAATCCACTTAGAGATGTAAAGTAAGGTGTAATTAATTTCCCAGAAATGTCAATACTCAGAGAGCTTGTCTGAAAAATAGAAAATAAAACACAAGGACTTTAAACAGCAGGGCACACAATACTCTGTGGGGAATCAGGGCTTAAATGTCCCCTGGTGATGGCTCTCATTCGGGAAAAAAGTCCATTTGCCCTTGCCTTCTAAAATGACTCTGAGTCAATCAATTGTACAGTGACAAAAGCGGCCGATGAAATAGATTTAGATGTCTCTGCTTGCCAGTCAGCAGCTACCCCACTGGTACCCAGCCAAGGGACAGGCTATGGGGTAGCCGGATATTGTACTGACTCTCTGTCCCTCTAATGAATATTAACTTACTGTCACTTTCAGAGGACACTGACTTATGTTTTTGTCCTGTAATTGATATAACTGCCTTACCTAAGCATGATTCCGGTGTGCGCATTGATTGAACAGTAGCTCACTGACTATGAAAATAAATAAAACTGTAGGAATTGTTTGTAATTATCAGCTTTACAGTAAAAATACCCTGCAAAATGTCCTACCCATTCATGTAGAAAGGCAATGTTTCTTTCATTTATGAAGAGGCACAAAAATGACAAAGTGTCATTTAAAAAAAACAACAGTGATAAGCAAACCAAACCCGCTAACAGCCTTACTGTTCAGTGTCATAATGGGGTATAAAACAGTTTTCAGTTGTTGGCTCAACACCAAGGTACAGTGGATTCAGAAGACAGTTGTTTGTTGTAGACTTTATTTTAAAATGCAGAACATTGCTATATTGCCCATTAAGTTACTTAATTGTCCAGTCATTAAAGCACCTGTGATTTACTGAACACTCAAAGCTTTAGATACATGCTTATATACATAGCTTGTTTTTTTGTAATGTAGATTGTGGGACTCAGGGTGTGTGCCTATGATCAATCACTTCTGTTCAGTCAGCATGCATCTGACCTTAATTTTGATTGCAGTGAGGGGGTTCCAGATCAGAGTTTAAGGGGCTCTGGTGCTTCTCCCCAGAGAACACTGGGTCTCCAACAGTCTCTCCTTCATCAGAGAATTTATTATAAAACCATGGTATTATGCAAATTCTAAGGCTGTCCAAATGTGAGATACATACCGGATTAGCTTAGTAGGTGTCAGTTTACATGGCTGAGCTACCCTGGTTTACATCCTGACTCTCCTATCTCATTGTGTTTTAATTAATCACCTTTGACTTTTTTTTTTGTGTCGTAGGGGCCCAATACAGAAACAGGAACATCCCAGTTGTTACCGAGTGTGCCATTGACATGGGTAACTTGAACCCATGTGACACTGACAATAATATGAAAGGGCATTTAAACATTTTGGAGGAACATATGGTGCCAGAGGACACCTTAGTTTCAGGAACGTCCTTGTTTATTTCAGCAAAATAATTCTAAGTTACATTCTGCATATTTTAAAAGAGCATGGCTTTGGAGTCAGAATGCAGGTGCTAAAACAACTTTTCAGACTTACAGTTCAGACTGAACTGCATAACAACATCTGGTGAAGTATAAAGCAAAAAATATGACAGCGGAGACCCTGGACTGTTCTAAAGTCTTATATTAAGCAAAATAAGAATTTTAATTAAGTAGATTTATAAACTCACTAATCAGCTCATTAGGTGCACCTGCTTGTTTCTACCACATGGAAGCACTTTGTAATTCTACAATTACAGACAGTAGTCCATCCGTTTCTCAACATACTTTGTTAGTCCCCTTTACGCTGCTCTGTAATGGTCAGGACCCCCACAGGACCAGCAAAGACCAGGTACTATTTGGGTGAGGGATCTTTGTAAGCATTGCGGTGACACTGATCTGGAGAGTGTGTGTTAGTGTATGTTGTGCTGGTATGAGTGGACTAGACAGAGAAGTGCTGCTGGGGTTTTTTAACACCTTAGTGTCAACTGATAAACTGATACTAACACAAACTGTGCAGGAACAGAGAACGGAAAATGACAGCAACATTATTATGAAAGATAAGTTTTTTATTTATAGTCAACACATAACAAGCCTTTAAAGTTATAAATATTTTTGTGTTACATACATACCCCTTAATTAAATTTTAGTGAGAGTGTAATCAATTGGTGTAATAAAAAAAACGCAGGTAGTACAGGATCACCATACAGTAGCATAAAAAGTCATTTTTATAATTGCATTCATTAAAATTTGTTCACTTTTCTTAGCATATCATTTACATAATCATGGCTTTACCATGATCCATTCAAAACATAACAGCTTTAATGCTGGGAAACCTGCATAAACAAAATATAATCATAGTGCTATTTAAAAATCTTATAGTATAGAAGTATATCAATCTGTTATTTTAACATTTTTTCAGCATTTTATCCCTGCACACTTTTAAATTATTTTCCAGTTAATGTTCATTGTTATGTTATCTCAGGGTGTCAAAGATGAGATATCTTACATTTTTTCAACCAATTGACTGACCAGACGCTGAAGGTCTTGGGTGCGCTTTTTTGTGGTTTCTAGGACTTCTTCGTGGTTGGCGCGCTGCTCACTATCATAGTCTGACACCACCTTATTAGTGATAAGTGAAAGGCCGAAGACACGCATGCCACAATGGCGTGCCACAACCACCTCAGGTACAGTGCTCATCCCTGCAGAGCAAGTAAACCAAGAAAGAGACACATGAAAACCACAAGCCAAACACAATCAAATCCTTAACGGCAACAGGTTATAGCCCTTTTCCAATAGAGAGTTTTACAGAGAGTTTAGGCTAGACAGCCCATGATGTAAACTATGCAAATTAATTTCCCCATATTAATGAACTGGGTCCAGCTGTAGTCCAGCAGGTTAGACTACTGTAATGGTCTGCTGACTGGACTTACTACAAGAGCTGTGAAACAGCTGCAGTGCATCCAGAATGCTGCTGCTCGACTCCTGACTAAAACCAGGAAGTACAACCATATTGGTCCTGTAGTCAGGTCTCTACGCTGGCTTCCTGTGGCTCAGAGAATAGACTTTAAGACGGCTCTACTGGTGTATAAGTCTCTCCATGGCCTAGCACCAAAGTACATCTCTGACATGTTGGTCCCATATGAACCATCTCGGACACTGAGAACATCAAGGAGAGGCCTTCTGCTGGTGCCCAAAGTCAGGACTGAACACGATGAAGCAGCGTTTCAGTTTTATGGAGCTAAGATCTGGAATAGTTGCCCTGAAGATGTTAGGCTGGCCTCTACTATAACAATGTTTAAGTCCAGATTAAAAACTGCTTTTTATTATTATTTTATTGATTTTAAATAGTTTTCTAAGGTTAATGTTTTTGATGGTGTTTTAATTGTACTTTTCACTTTGTGTTTTTAAATTGAATTTTATTTATCGAATTTTAATTATTGAATTTTAATTATTATTTTATTATTATTATATAAAGCACTTTGAGTTGCCCCGTGTATGACTGGTGCTCCACAAATAAACTTGCCATGCCTTGCCTACTAAAAAAAAGGTTGGTTTGCGTGGGGTTAATTTAACACTGCAGTTATGCAACAATGGCCATTTAACAACAGACACAGGGTAACATCAACACTCAAGGTAATATTAAAGCTAGTCTCATATATACACTCAGATAGGGGCCAATACAGCATCATAAATAAACCTAATGCATGTCTTTGGACTGTGGGAGGAACCCGGTGTACCCAGAGTAAACCCAGGCAGACATGGGGAGGACATGCAACCTCCCCACAGAAAGGACCCAGACCGCTCCACCTGGGACCTCAGGACCTCTTCGCCGTGAGGCGAAGGTGCTACCCAACGAGTCACCATGCTGCGCAATGAGAAGGTTGTGAGATCAAATCTCTGTACTGTTGGGTCCTTGAGCGAGGTCATTAACATGCAACTTCACTTTAAGTGTAATATGATGTGGATAAAGACACCTGTTTGGACAATTTGTGGTTAGGTGGTTAAGTGGTTATCGGTGTTGGGACTGCTATTGAGGATGTTCTAAGTTAAAATATTGTGTAGCCTATCTTGTATTCTTACTATAAAATGCCAAAGTAAGATGGTTGCCCAGCAGTGGTTTAGTGCTTGAAGTTCTGGACTATTAATCAGGACCTAGCTACGCCAGTCTTCAACATCTGAGCCCTTGTTCAATGCCCCCGAATTACCAGCTTTTAAGTTTCATTGTAAGTCACACTGGATGTAGTGTTTGCTACATGCTGTAAATATCAAAATCAATCTCATGATCACTGTCAGAAGAGACAGGCTTACCAAAAAAATGTGATCCTTCTGGCAGGAGGAAGCCATCACTGGGTGGGATCTGCAGAGGTCCCACCACATTGACATCAGGTCCTATCCACTCATTCATCCAGATGCTTGTGTATTGGCACTGAAGCCAAATTCAGATTATGTTGGATTCGTCAGTGCAGAATGGAAAAATGACGGGATTAATTCTGAAAAGGAAAAATAATCTGGTTGAGGCTTTTAAAAATATATTTGGATATTGAACATGTACAAAGTTTAAAACATTTATTCAACTGGATTGCATTACACTTGAATACAGTATTTTAGTTAAAGCATCAGAAATACAGGGGTTAGACAATGAAACTGAAACACCTGTCATTTTAGTGTGGGAGGTTTGTGATGTATCAAGAGCCACGGTATCCAGGGTAATGTCAGCATAACACCAAGAAGGCGTTAACTGTGGACGCAAGAGAAATCTGTCTGAAAGGGATGTCCGGGTGCTCACTGGGATTATATCTAAAAAACATAGAACCACGGCTGCCCAAATCATGGCAGAATTAAATGTGCACCTCAACTCTCCTGTTCCCACCAGAACTGTCCGTCTGGATCCACAGGATCAATATACAGTACACGGCCGGGCTGCTATAGCCAAACCTTTGTCTAAAACCAGGTGTTTCATGCCATATCAAGGGCGACAATAATGTTGACCACAACTGTGCAGCCATGCCATCCAACAGCTGGAGCTAAACAGTGTACCTTATTTAAGGTGCAGAAAGTGTTCATATCCCTCAGTGAAGTCAGACTTGATGCTGCATACTACAGCCTTTGGATTACTGAAGTGAAAGTGAAGATATGCTTCTACATGATTCTACATGATTCTACATGTAAAAAAAACCTGAATCTGCATTTGTTGCTGTTTTTGACCAGATGAGAATAATTTATAAGTTTTTTTCTTTTTCCCTACCTGTGATTCTTTCCATCTCACAAAACATGCCACTAAGTATTCATTGTATATTTCCCCTAGGTCTAAGTACAAGGAAAGGAGGGTAAATGTGGGGAAGCACTGTGATGGACATCCCTGTTCAGCGTGTATTCCAGCCTTGAAACTGAGTGATTCCAGAACAGACTTTGTACTTTCATTAACTACTGAATTATTTTTGAAAAATCAATCAATGTTTCTGAGCAATACAATCTGTGCTATACTCTCTTAGCTTTCAAGAAATAGATTTTTCATTAATAAGGCTCTTAATTTGTGTCGAGCAAAACCCAGTTGCATGCCGTTAACATGACTGAACGCATGAAAAAAAGTTTTATTCCCCAAGCATGGCTGTTGTGTGTCCTTTTCTGAAATGTTGTTACTAATGCCAGAAATTAAATGAAGAAGTTATATGTAGGCTATACAACTAGTGAAAATGCTTGTATTGTAAATGTTGATAAATTTGATACAATGTTTTTGTTAGGGTTCGCGCTGGGACCTCTTTGCTCCACTCCATATTTAGCATTTCACTCAGGTCCCTCACCTTGTTTTCATTGCGGCACCCTAACTCATCGCACCCGTTCCTGATTTCCACTCATCACCCTGCTCCATAAATCCTTGGCTCAGACTACCAGAAATCCACAGTTCATCCGTTATGCTACACGACTCCGGAGTCAACCTTCCACCTGTTTCTGTCAAACTGAGTACCTGTTTCATCCATCGCAGCTCATCCGGCATCCTGTAGAAGCGCATAGACCATCGCTGCCTATTTCCTGTTTTCTCGTTTTTGTTGCCATTATATAAACTTCTTGGACTCGATTGCCATCACGCAGCTTCTCCTTGGTTTGAAAATCTGTTTTGTCATTAAACATCCTTTACTTTATATAGTTGCTTGTCAGCCTGTGAATACCGCATTTAGGGTTCCCCTTCCTATTACCTTTGGGATCCGTTAGGATCCCCTAATAGAATGAACTGGCCAAGATTCACAGGCTGCCAACCCACTGCCCGTCGAGATGCTGCTTGACCATTAGCAGGGTTGGTTGTCACAGCACGATAAATTGTTAAACACATTGCTAGAATCTAATCGCCTTCTTAACCGTCAGATGACAGGATTTATGAACCAGTTAAATTATTTAAATTCCAATTTCTCACAGAAGCCCGTCATCACATCATCTGCTGGGAGCCAGATGCCTTCCAAGGTCTAGGAGCTCACTACCCCTACGAATGACCCAAGCCTCCATCACCATCCTGTAGCCATCTATTACACATCCTGCTCTCTACGATGGCGACTTGGGCAAATGTCAGGGGTTTCTGTTGCAGTACGGTCAGCCTAAGCAGCGCCCCTCATCTTTCTCTACCGATGCGAGCAGGACCTTTTACATTATTGGCCTCCTTTGGGACCGTGCCTTAACGAGGGTTGAGGCCACACTCTCCCAAGTGCGTTTTAAGGACGTCTCGTATGACAATTTCATCAATTGGTTCAGGGCGGTTTTCAACTACCTTAGCCACGACGACGCGACATTGAGTCGCCTCATTAGTTTTTGCAAGGGCTCCTGGTCAGTCTCTGACTGTGCCATGGAGTTTTGGTTGTTGGCTGCGGACGACCCTGCCCTTTGCGAGGCATTTTGAAAGGGCCTGTCCGAATGTTTAAAGTACGAGTTGGTGGCTTGTGATGAACCTCCAGATTTCAGAGCTCTGGCAGACCTAGTCGTTCGCCTCCATGACCGTCGGCTGGACAGGGTCCCGTGACCAGTCCAGGCAGTTCTGGTAGTGTGCACCAAGTCCGCTACCCCAGAGGCTGCTTTGAGTCACAGCCCCAGCAGGGCAGAGGAACCCGAACCCATCCAGCTGGGGCGCGCACACCTCACGCTTGGGGAGCGTCGCAGATGCATGAAAGGGGGCCTCTGTCTCTACTGTGGGAAACAAGGACACGCCTGCCCTGTGCACCCAAAAGACCTGGCTCGTCAGTGAAGTCGGGGGTCCTGGCGAGCACTACCTCAAAACCCCCAGCCTGAGACAAGCCCAGTCTCATGCTCCCAGCCACACTGTACCATCCTGAAGGCACCCAAGCCGTGGATGCCCTAGTGGACTCAGGTGCTGAAGAGAATCTCATGGACCAGGGTTTCGCGGCCCAGCTTGGCACCACCCTGGAAGCACTGGAGAAGCCCCGGCAAGCCTATTGTCTTAATGGCAAGCTCCTCACCAGATCACTCACCGGACGCCCCCCGATCCCGCTCATTATCTCTGGCAACCATCCGGAAGTCATCTCCTTCATGATCATTCACTTACCTCACCATTGTATCGGTACTCCAATTCATCTCCCAGGTTTGGAGGGCTTTTTGCAAGTCCATTGGTGCCACTGTAAGCCTCACCTCCGGTTTCCACCTACAGTCCAACCACTCTGCGTTGCCTATCTGCCAAGGATCCCACCAGGTGGAGCTCCCAGTTGGCCTGGGTCGAATATGCACATAACACCCTCACCAACGCTGCCTTGGACATGGCGGTCTTCTTGGTAGCCCAACATCTACGCCGCTGCTGCAGGACATGGAACAGGACCAGGGTGGCCCTCCATTATACATTTTGCAGCAGTACTAAAATTCTAATGTAATTCGTATTATGTGGGCAACAAAATGAATAAATACGTAATGGATACAGATCTGGTAAATATATTTAAGAAACTTCCATAATAGGGACAGTTCTCATTATTTTCTAATTATTTGTTAGCTGAAACTTCACAATAACATGAGAAAATTAGTAAAAACAATGTTAGCATAGCCAAAAGACTGGATAATAGTATACTAGACAATGGTATAGAACAAAAACAGATAAGACAGAAAAAAGATATAAAGATATACAAGAGTCATACCAAGATATACCTCAGATTTCATGTTTAAAGTTTAATTAATAGCCCCTGGTCAACACCTACTTCTCACTGAAATACTATTTCAGCATATCCTATTAGCCGCTTGATTAAACAATTCTCTTTCTCCCCCAGTGTTTTCATCTCCCTTTTTGTTGATGGTTGCTACAGCTCAGGGGCTCTTGTTCTCTCCCACAGTTGAGGTAAGTGATGGCCTAAGCTCTGCCTCGACACACACATTAATCTTACCAGAAAGCCACAATTCATTATCGTCACAGCCAATTCATTTCAATGACTTCCATATTTTGTGCAGCTCAGGCTTATTAATTACTTGTTAAATATTTGCTCTAGAGTCATAACTGTGCACTGACAGAAAAATATACTGAAAAAAATAAAAAATGCAACACTTTTTTTCCTCCTAATGTGAGTAGAGCCGGGGGGGGGGTTATGGGCACATATACTGTGGCATGCACTCACTTAACATATA
>JAUZSU010151522.1:0-14552 GCA_034780255.1 Parotocinclus maculicauda
CAATTTGGAATAAGGCTGTAACGTAACAAAATGAGGAAAAAGTGAAGCGCTGTGAATACTTTCCGGATGCACTGTATGTGGAGCATTCTCAAATGGAAGGTGGAGGAGCACTAGGTCTCTAACATCCACCAGCTCTGCGATGTCATCATGAGGAGTGGAAGAGGATTCCAGTGGCAATCTGTGAAGTTCTAGTGAACTCCATGCCCAAGAGAGTTAAGGCAGTGCTGGAAAATAATGGTGGCCCCACAAAATATTGACACTTTGGCCACAATTTGGCCATTTTTAATAAGCAGAGTACTCACTTTTGTTGCCAGCAGTTTAGACATGAATGGCTGTGTGTTGAGTTATTTTGTAGGCACAGCAAATTTACACGGTTGTACAAGCTGTAGACTGACTACTTTACATTGTATCTAAATGTCATATCTTCAGTGTTGTCCCATAAAAAAAAAATAGTTACAAAAATGTAGGTGCTGTATTCTGAATTCTGTATTAATAAATCCGTTTTTTTCTGGCATGTCAGTAAATGTAGAACATTTATATGCAGTAACTTTCTTAGTCAAGAGCAGATGAGCAAAAGTGAAAGCTCCTTTTGATGAGCTGGGTATTTGGTGGTTAGAGCCTACATGATGATCTCAATATTCATCTACTTTCCCTTTTTAGTGCTGACCTGCATGTGGCCATTGGAGTTAAGCAGATGCGCATCTCATAATGTCATTATCATGAGACGACGGCACTAAGCATGCAGTTCAATAACCCTTCAGGCTTTGCTGGCTAATACAAGTGGTGGGCTTAAATTTTGCTTTTACACCCATGTTCAAGCATTTTACATGCTTGCCTAATTATTATGCCGCTTTAGGGTGGTATCAGTGGGACCAGAATCACATTGCACCTGCAATATGACTGGTCATAAAATAAAACAAGAGGGTGAATTGCATTTAAGAGTACTAAAGGCAGGAACAATCTAATGTGCAATTTGTGCAGCAGTGGCAGCCTGGTTATAAATAAATAGTAAATAATTTTGACTTTGGTTTTTAACCCACCGGCTGAAACATGTCATATCAAGGTGGGATCTTCACATTCAGTAATTGTTCTTTGTAAACATTTTATTAATATGAATACTATTCAGATAGAATCATTCTTCCAGACCTACAATTGTTTATAAAGTAATCTTGCTGGAGGATGTCTGTAATGATTATGGCAGAGTTTATACAGATTACGACAATGGCGGAATTAAAGATGACTAAAAGTGGTATTAATTTCATTACTCCACCCATCAATGTTAAGCTAATCTTTTCCAGTAAAACTTTACTTTCCACATATGTGGATACCTCACAGGAACGGAATTTGCACTTTCACACATAATTTTATTTAAGACAATCAAATTGATTAAAACACTAGTGTAATACATTATATACAACAATGTCATAATGCAAGACAGACAAAAAATGACCTTAAGGGTTTAATCATACAGTTTTCTGTACATGTTCTTTGTGTATTGTCAACTGCACAATAATTAATAATAAGTCTTTGAGAACAATGCACGTATTTGTACTCAGGTAACCTGGAGGTTAAGTTACTGGACTAAGGAACAGTGTTAAAATTTCACCTCTGCCAAGCTGCCACTCTTGGATCCTTGAAGAAGGACCTTAATCAACAATTACTTGAATTGTAGAAATGTATCAATTGTAAGTTACTCTTGATAAGGGTGTCTGCTGAATTACATAAATGTAAGTGTAAAATGGTAATGCTTGGTTTTGCAGTTTAAATTTGCTAGCGCACCACCTTGGTGACCATATTTTGAGTCCTGGTGTCTTCCAACAGAATTGCTGGCATGATGTACCCTGTCTGGTGGGGTGGGGGTGTCATCTCTCAGCACAATGACAGCCACTCCTACTCAGCCCTGTGATTAACTGGTGCTCTGGGTCAGGATGCTTCATGTTTAATTCTAATATCAAATACCAATACGCATTTATGCTGTAAGCTTTCTCCAACCAATATTAAAATTGACTACATGCAGTTCTAAACTTAAGAATTTGATTTCCTCATTGCTAATACCGGTGATTACTCAAGCTACCTACGGACATCGCTGCTATACCAAACACCTGAAAGAAAGTTTATTTTTAATGAGCAAAGCTACAGAATTTTCCATAATGCAAAGATGACTAGCCAAACATCATGACGGGGCCAGGGCATAACTGACTAATGTCACACACAAAGAGGCTATAAAGAGAGGCATGAAGCACTGGCCAGCACTGGGTGCTAAAGGTTGGAAAAGAGAGAATGCAGACTGGCCTGGTACAATGAAGAGTGTCTATCCAGAGAGCCATGAATCAATGAGAACATTTGTTTACTATGCGAAGGTGTAAAACAAGATGGGGACTGGCTCCAAAGCTGCCTACTGTGTGTCAAGACAACTTTTTCATGAGTTATTGCATGTGCGTGAGTGTGAAATGAATAGGGAAATGTCAGCAAACAAGAAAAAAAATATTCATAATAGTGGGAGGGGAAATGATATGGAAGACAGGAAGTGTTTGTTGGGCATAAGCTGTTATGCTAAATGGTTGTTATTTTTGTTATTTCATTGGATATTTCATGTTCATCTACACTCACATATCACTTTATTAGATACACCTCCTTGTTTTTACTCTTTGTCCATTATTCAGTTCCACTTACCATATAGATGCACTTTGTAGTTCTACAATTACAGACTGTTGTCTACCTGTTTATCTACACACTTTGTTCGCCCCCTACTCTGTTCACTAATGGTCAGAACACCCACAGAGTTACAAGAGATCAGATACTACACTCATTGACAAAATCTCATGAGGCAAAAAAATGTAATGCAGCCAGACAAAAATGATGGATGCTGCAAAACTCGGCACGCAGTTATGCCTCAGGCAGATCATGTAAATGCCCACCATCTAGCTTATTCTGACCTAGCTGTTCTGCAGTGTTGGGAGCAGTGGTTCTGTGAGAGCACACACACATAGCAAACAGGCTGCGGATGGCCAAGACAGACCCCCAGTAGAGAGGACAGTTTGATGTGTCAAATCTGCTCCCGCAGATTCATTGTCCATTCATTGTCCATCCTCCAGACGAAGGAGGCACCTTCACTACACAACTTCCGCAACCCACGATTGTGGAGGATCTACTGGCCTAGCTGCAAAATCTGTTGTCAAATGTGTTTCGCAAGATTCCATGCAACAGTTTCATAAAACCTCTTTTTCACTATACTAAATTCCAGACAGTCACCAGACTGTGCAACCATTCAATCAAATGCTGGCTTGAAAATGTTACCTGGGTATATCAACAAATTCTTTTTCTTGAGAAATGCAGTCTGGTTTGCTCAAAATGAAATATGAATTAACACAACTTCTGCAGAAAGTTTCATATCTGGCAACCACAGAAACCCTAATGCCCCTTAGCAAAGCCGCTAACTAAATGTATGATGAGAAAACGCATCCTGGGTGACTCATATGAAAAGTAAGTGTGTGTGAAAGGCATTGGAGGACATCAAACAGTGAAATGTTTGTAGGTGGAACCAATACTTTACCACCTCTGCACAGACAGACATGAGGGACTTTTCAGTTTTTGTGCATCCTATCCCTTGTGACCCAGACCTCCCCCATACTGTAACTGCTCCTGTGCACCTGGTGACTATCAGCTTAGTGGCTGGTTATTTTTGTTAGAAGTCAACATCTCGGCATCTAAAGCTTTCATTTAAAAAAGTGATAAGGGAGTTCCCTAATTAGCTGTTTTAGACCATATCCAGAGCAGATGTAAAGTTCTAACCCTGATCCCAGAATCACATTAAAGCATGTGGCTAAAAAGCAATGCGCTAGAGTGCTGAAATGCTCGAGTCTTCTGGCCAAAGTCTTAAAAATAAAACATAAACCAGTCGGGAAGCACCTCTCACAATAACTCACCATTAATGTGGCAACAGAAGCTCTGTTGCTGTTTACTAAAGGAAATCCTATTAGGTTATTCAAAAGAAATTCAATGTAGTCCTTTTTCCTCACTGGTTTAAGATTTTCCATCCACCATGACCCCCCTTCCTTTTCATGTAGATTTCCAAACAATAACTATCTCACAGAGTTGCTGGCTTTCAGCAGGAGCGCAACAGCTGCAAATAAGAATTTTGCATGCCACATTGACAGGGGAACATTCAGTGGAAAAATTTTCTCCTAGGTTCCCCTGGCAGAACTGACGGGTGTAAGGCCAAGGGAAAGCCCTTGCCAAGTATAACAAACAGAGGCTTTCCTCAGCTCTGACAAGCATCCCATTCCATTGGTCGACAATGGTTGCTATAGAACTTGTTTTGCACATCATAACAGGGTCAGCATATAAAGAGACATTCTGAGCTTGTTAATTTTCAAAACTGACCAAACAGTGTAATAGATAGACCTTAGGCACAATAAATCGTGACATAAATATATTTCGCTTTAGATATCATAACTCGTATTCCAGATATTGAGGGCTAATATAAATTCAGCTCTAAGAATGTAAACGAAACTTAAAACAATGACATCGTCTTTATCTGAAAGGAACATTTTATGTGACGTGTTTTTACTTTGCAATGACGCCAAACTGGCCAACTGCTGACCGTCATGACAGTACAGTACATCACATATGGATGTCTTATGGTAACAGTAAGGCTACTGGCTTAAGCAGACTCACCATCATCCAAGTAGGCCTGGTCCAGGTTCTCCTGCTTGATTGTAGCTCGTCCAGGCAGCGAGGCTCTCTGTTCTTCAGCAGAGGAACACCTTTCAGGGTGGACCTGGTCTGGAGGGTACCTGTCTTTGGGAAGCTTGTGTGTGTATGGCTGTTGCTGGATGACCGTAGGGTAATGCTGAGACTGGGGGGTTTGTGCAGGCGCAGGGGAACGTGTACCTGCTGCTGTTTGATTCCCATGCTGATTGTAGCCATCACAGTAGACACTTTGGTTCTCTGGTTGTGGAGAACAATTGGGATCTCTGGCTCGAATGAGGCTGTTGTTAGTAGGAGAAAACTGGATGACTGGAACTCCTGTTTGGATGTAGAAGCTGGGTCCTACGTTCCTCTCTGCACGGGAATAGACAATGTGCTGCTGGTACATGTTGTCAGAAGGGGAGATTCCTGAATGATTCTGAGGGCAGGGAGCTATGTTGGAGAGTAAGGCACTATCTGAATTAAGGACTGAACGAGGGCTATGGTGGTAATAGGACTGAGGGGACACTCCCATGGTCTTGGTCGTTGGATAGCCCATTTGTCGAGACTCGTATTCGTCCACTGGTTCTGTTTTGATGAACGAGACTGTTGGACATAAAACACAAAACAATTTTTTTCCTGTGGTATATTTTAGAGACCAACAGTTATAATGACATGGCTGTTTAATTGCTGGTTTGAAGGTTAGAGCTGGTCGGTAACTTTTTGACAGTCATTTGATGGATACTTGTCATTTAAGATTATAATTTTGTACCCTTTAATCTGAGTTATTCTAATACACAATGCATTTAGATTACAATTATAATTAAGTATATGTCATTTAAATAAATAACTGATTACATTTAAAGACTGATTTGCTTAATCTTAATACGCTGAATTTTGCCACATGTTATATATATATATATATATATATATATATATACACACACACACATATTCGGCCCCTTATGTGTTTTTTTACCATGGTGATGTCTGGTCAATGACCATTTTGGTTAGCAACCTGTTTCATAAAACATACTACAGTCACTGAGTGTACAGAATACTACCTATATAGAGATAGCATGTTAGAAAAACAGATTTAAGATTACTACTGCAATTACATGAGCAGTGTACCTGGAAGGGGCATGTACGTGAAGTGCTGAGGCTGACTCCGTTTTCGCTTCCCATTGATCACGTAGAAGTTCACCTTAGCTGGATGGCAGATGGATGGGTCTCGATAAGGAGGCACTTCAATGAAAAGCATGCTCTGTGAGATAAAGATTTTATTGTATTAGTGATTTCTGTGGACACTTTAATTATCCTGTTCCTGCTTTAAGAAAAAACAAAGAATCCAAAATCTGCATTCAGGTATTTCTCTTAGTGATTATACTTACTGACTGACTTTTGTCTTTGTCAATGCTGGCCTCCAATTCCCAAATTTGTTGTCCATCTGGGAAGCAGAGAATGAAAGAAAGATTAAACTACGATTTAAGTTTCCTTCCAAAAAGTATATAGACTACATATGACATAGATAACATTCCTGTCTAACTTTTATGGTATAAACGTGTATATTTGTTTTATTATTAGAAATCTGTCAATTGATGGATAGGAGTATGGATAGGAGGATGGATAGGAGTATAGTAATAGCATTGAGTTTTAACAGTTCAGAAATATACAAATTTAATTCACGGGTTTGTTTCTTGTTAAACCTTTTTGAGGCACATGCTTCCATAAAATGCCCCTAGACAAGTGTTTCAACTCATAATCGTTGGTGTGACAGGTAAAGACCGCTTGCGTCATTGAGTCGCCCACTCCATATGATCCCACACAATAGAAATGGCAGTGAGAGATTATATCTGTAGCCTCAACAACTTCCTCTAGCTCATCTGGCTCTGTTTATCCACTGATTTTGATGACATACGAAAGTGAGCAGTCATTAAATGTAGGTGAAAGTGGTTTGAGGTCAAGATTGTTGTGATGGATGAGCAAAGTGGGAATCACAGAGTTTAAGAGTGCTGTCTTTAAACGTGTGTACAGTTAAAACACTTACAAAGCGAACAAATTAATGTGCATTTATTTAATGCAAATTTAACAGATGTTTAGGTTTAAGAGTTTAAAAGTAACAAACAACAATAATTAGAGTCTTTTAATGATTGTGGGAAACCCCTTTTCTGATTGAAAATGTGATGCATATGACTCAATTGAGTCATCAGAAGAAAGGGGGATTCCACACATTCTGCCAGGTTAACTGCTCAAGACCATTTTTATGATCGCACTGCTCGATTTCACGAACAACAGGTGACGACTTTATGGTGTTTTTGTTTACTATTGTTTCAAAGATTCTTCCACAGGAGCCCGTTTTTTCTGGTAATATGATTCGGCCTGAAGGTTTTTAGTGCAAGGAAGCACAGTTTGGCATTGCCTCTAGCTGGCTATGTGCTGCAACATCACATAGAAGCCAAAAAGTTCTGGCCAAAGACAGCTGTGTTTTATTCAAGGGGATTTCAGAAGCATAATGTTCCAAAGCATTTTGTCATGCAGAGAAACCCTCCAAAACAAAGGCAATCCCCTTTTGGATCCTCTGATTTCTTCAAAATGAGCCATTACAGAAGAACAAAATTATGCAGCAGGGAACCCCAGATTTGTTTTTTAAAATCTATTGCTGTTAGTATGAGTGAGCAGGTGATTATATTACAAAAAAAGAGTTCCAGTTAGAGAGAGAGTTAGTGAGTTCAAGTCTCAAAGCCTTCCTTGTGTCCAACAGGCATTCTGGATTCTCTGAGTCACACCTATGCACTGACAGACTAAGTCACTTACCATGGACTCGTATCCTCAGACACCAAAGACAACTATAAACAAAATCTAGACATAAACCAGAAACAAACAGAAACTAGACGACACACCTTGACAACACCAGGCGAGAGATTATTGTGACATATAAAGGAAAATAACCTTTAAGTAGGGCATGAGCAAAGCAGCAAACAACAACAACATAAAACAAAACCTGCTATGTATGATATCTAAATCCATCACTACTCCACAACATTATGCATAACAAACTTAACGTGATCTGTTATGTCTACATTTATGAAAAGCCTGCCACTGACAACATGTCTACAGCTGTAGCATTAAACAGTTGGCCTGCTACTCGCAGCCTGTTCACGTCATGCATGAAGTACCGGCGCATGCAAAATAACAATGACACCTGCAAATGACAAGCTGTGTCATTCACAACCTCCTAGGCCTCACGGATGGGAAACATTTAGCAAAAACAAAATTTTGGCTTAAGTATATTTACCGCATATGTATCTTAGCTACATACCTGTAATTGTGTATGATGTATGAAAAAGGCTGTATTTTGGCTTGCCTAAACATAATGCCACGCTGTCTAAATGTCATGTAGATTAAGAAATCTCCCCATTCAAATGCCATTACTGATATGTATGATGAATCACGGGTTTATGATCCGTACTGTATTACTATGCTGATGATTTTAATTGTAAGTAATGCATGTTTAATCACACAAATATGGTTTGGCCTGTTGTAAACTGTCTTACACATAACAGACTAAAATATATTTTTTTATTTTTCTACTTTTATAATATAAGCCATAAACAGGGGTGGTTTGCATACTTTTGTATTACTTATTTCCTATAATTATGTGTGTATGTGACCTTTTCGTGATCAGATTTTCACAACAGACTTCAAATACAGCAGATAAAGAGAGCCAACTTTAAAAAAATGCAACAAAATTACCTGGTTATTTTAATGGGTGGAAAATTATCCAACGTAATACATCTGTGAGTGGAGAACGCATATGAACCTACAAGATTAGCAGTTAATTTGAAGGTGAAATTAGTCAGGTGCTTTCAGTCATGTGAGTGGGTATCCTGCTGTATTTAATGAACTGGGATCTATCAAAGTCTGGCTGACCAACAGTTTGATGTGGTGGTGGTGTGCTAGTGTTGTGCTGGAATGAGTGAAACAGACATAGCAGTGCTGTTGGAGATTCTACATTTGTCAGTGTTTCTGCTGGGCTGAAAATAGTATATTAAGGCATGAAGTATATTGTTGTCTCTTAAGTGTCCCAGTTTAAGTGTGTGTACTGCTACAGCTTAGCATTCTGCCTAGTATTAGTTCCTGCCTTGCATTCTGTGCTTCCTTTAGGGCCTTCCTCGTGGCTTTGGAATGGTTTAAAAATGAATGCTTTACAACACATTCTTTGCAAGTGTTATACTCCTGCTGTCAAACTTAAAGCCTTAAGAACATGTTAACTGCCATAACGTGTTTTGACTTCACCTTACATTTATGTCATTTAGCAGACACACTTATCTAGAACAGCTTAGAACTTATACAATCTTGAGAAAACATTTCTGAATTAAGGTCCTTGCTCAGGGAGGTGCATGCAGGTATTGGTAGGTATGTCCAAAATGTCACTATTCCATATTGTCTACATACCAGTATGGCTGGGAGGCAGACTGATATTAAAGTGAATAAAAAGTATGGCGTTGTTCAATAATAAAGATTTTTTAATACAATAGATGCCGTGACATACTCAAATATACTGAAAAAAGAACCAGCCCTGTCACACACACAGAAAAGGAAAAAAAATCTACTAAATTACTCACTTTATAAGTTAACGTTTATTAAGACTTTGGTCAGAAATAATAGATAAAGTCTAATCTATTTTAATCTAATCTACACATCCGGTGGACTATGCGCCAATATATGAAAATTGGCAAAAGACCCATTTGTCAGAAACTGGTTAACCTAGTTGTTCTGGATGAAGAGCTGTTTAAGCAAATGTTGTTGTTGTTGTTGTTGTGTAGTTTTAGCTACTCTGACCTTACTTGACACCATATGAAGTTAACTGTCAAGCCACTCGTGATCTAATCATGACATTTATCTTAACATGCTGTATAAGCTGGCAACTAGTATTTGCAATATGTGATCTGTGTCATAGTGAGATCTATTTGGAGTATATAAACTTATTTAAGCACATGCACATTCTGAATCACCCCTAAGAACATGATTACATAATGATCCACCCACACAACTTTTTCTTTGGGCACCAACAAAGCATGGCTAGTGCCCACACTTTAATATCCTGAGTAAGGGTGCACATCTTAATGCATATGATAACTAGAGACCACAAATTAGTAAGTGACCACCTGTTATGACATCAATTGCAACTGCCTTTGACACAATAGCTGCCACAAAGGTTATGTAAGTCCTATGATGCAACAATTAAGTTAGGTGTTATGCCATACTTTCATAGTTTAAACACTATTAAAATAAATTATCCATATTTGCAGGGGGTTCTACTCACCATGGGTCTTTTCAGTGAAAATCACTTTTGAGTCAGCACTGAAATTCTGCCCTGTCAAAATCATCTGCTGTCCTCCTAGAACCGAACAGCTTTCCATGTCCTGTTTCTCCACCATGGGCAGCTCATGCGCAGATCTTTGAGCTGTATGCAGTTGGAGGAGGTACAAAACAAGCACATATGTCTGATTTAATTAAGAATGGATATAATGGATATAATTACTTTTGGTTAAGTATGCTGTACTCATAAAATTCTACTTTACTGTGGAGTAGTACTACAACTATTCTTAAAAAGCAAATGACAAGATGATTCAAACAAACTCACTGACCTCTCTATAAGCAGACACAGGTTGCATACATTACTGTGCAGAAGTCTTTACATTACATTACAGTCACCATTACATGAGATATACCATTAGCAATGGTATACTGACCAAATATAATTATTTCCTAGTACCTCTAGAATAAAATCAGATAATAATCAATGAAGATTGATTAGGAAACCATTCAGCCATTCAACCCCAAGGGAAAAGTGTTAAAGGGACAAGATACAATACAAGATCACAAAGAATGGAATGCAGATCAAGGGAAGAGAATATTATGAAGTGACGAATAATATAAATTTCTGGGTCCAATAATAAACAATGTTATATATGATCATTATACCATTGCTAAAACAACAAATACAATGGGGACTTTTGCATAGTACTTTATATGTGACTGGGTTTTGCCATTTATTATCGTCTGGTCCTGAATGAATTTCCACAAATCTATATTTAAATCACCTTTAAAGGATTATAACTTTTCTGTTATCCTTATAAATTAGCTCAGCTAGGCTCAAGATAAAAGTCTGCTATTTTAAAATGAGACACTATATAATTTCACTACTTAAACACAATTCACTACATATACACTTAATGACACTATAGAAAGGTGCAATAACTTAATTAATGCTGAATAATTAAATGTTTTCTACTAAATTCTGGGAACTATGGCCACCGCAAATGGCTCGGGCACTTTGCTTCTGCAAACAAACAAGGGGTAAAACCAATGCTTGGTTGTTAAAGCATGGCTACATAAGTGTGACAACTTGCTTTTATTAGGTTAGGAACATGCGCAGTCTGCCACCAGCTAAAATCATGAAACCAAGGACCAGCTTCTCTTGTCTTATCATCATAGAACTTTGGTTTAATTTCCACCGAAGTGACCTTTGGACAGATATGTGCAGTGTACTAGGAGTTACTCAGGTGGATAATAGCTGGGAAACAGTGCTCTTAAACAAAACCGTGATACTGTGATTCTATCCACGACTGGCCTACATGGGAGAGCTGTGCAAATAGCAGATTGTGTTATCTGGGTGATGCTTAATTCATGAAGCTCAGATTTTACATTCTCCTTCAGTGAAAACTCACTGCATCTGTCTCCTTCTCTTTATTTTTTGAAAGTTTGTGAAAGGACAACGCATTTCATTCAATAGTGAGCCTGTGGTTTGCCCAAGAGGAACCACTGTGCTCTCAGACATCTGTTTTATTTTCTCCTACACATCAAACCCAGCAAAAACATGTAATGCCTAACCAAGGAGGAAGTATGCTAGCCAGTTCCAGCCTTCTCTCATTGACACAGGATACTGGAAATGAGAAAATAAGATATTTGAGAAATATATTAAACAGAATCCGTATAAATCTAGTAGAGCAAGATAAATATTTTTCTAAACAAGCACGCTACATCACAGTACATTTTTCACAGCATGTTGATTTAAGCGCAGTAGCCCAGAATGAGACCAGGAACATGAGGCCACGTCACTTGTACTGTAGCCATAATTCACACTGTAAAATTACTACCAAACTGAAAATGGAAAGTAGTTTTAATGCTCCAAAAGCAGCGCAGAATGTGAATTACTTACAACACTCAATAGGATGAGAAGCCACTTGCAGAGACACATATTGGCCCCCTGGCTGGGGTATATGAATGCGGAACACGAGTCGAACACGAGTATTCTTCCTTCCGATATCTGTCTCTCCCTTCCTCAGCTCAATATCAGCATTCCTGAGCTTCAAAATCCCTGCACAGTCAATTCTGGTATGACATTGAAAGAAAGTTAGACTAAACTGTTGCTCCAAGAGCAGTTAAACACTAATTCAGCCCAGGTGAGCAACTTGGCCAACATTATTGAATCAGAATAATTTTTTTTCCATATGGAAAAATGGATGGGGAATGCAGTAATAATTAAAATCCTTACATTGCCTTCATGTTGTTCTTTGGCTCTAGTGGGATCTCCAAGACTTTGGTGCTATTTATCAACTTCTCGTAGCTAGTGGTGGTCACAGTCTTGCCTGTGATGCGGTGTACCTGGTAGAAGGCATGAGGTTTCAGGATGCGTTCATCTGCTGTGCCGATGAAGATCTGCAAACCCAGAGGCTCTTTGCCCCTATAGCCATGCAACTGAAAACACAAAAAGCAAATACTCAGTCAGTTCTAGGCTATTCAGATTCAATCCAATTGCAACCAGTAATCATACAGCACTGTGCAAGAGTCTTAGGCCATCATTATGATTACTTGTTTTAGCAATGGTCTAATGAACCTATATAACAAATTGGATTTGTCATTCCATCATACTATTTTCCACTGAAATTCCAGTCTTTGTGAGGTTTAGGATCCCTTAGCCTATTTACCTTGTTGCACTATCAAAAAAGTGGTTTCTTGGTGGCTACCCCTCCAAAAAGTCGAGTCAACCTGGCATGCTGATGTATGCATGCTGTAGGTTTCCTACAATCACATTTCCAGTTTTTTTCTGACCGTATTTTCATAGAGACTTAGACATAATTACACTACTCAACACTGAAATTGCTAGACCAAGAACGAATATCATACAAATCAAGGAAGTAGCAGTTGTCGTCAAGATTCGCAAAAGCACCTAGCACCAGTCTACAACATGTGGGAAGAGCACAGAAGCAAGACTGAAATCAAAGTTTTTTTAGCCCCAAAAAGCCTCAGTTAAATTAAGATGCTTTCAATATTTGTATCAATTTTTCAATAATTGGCATATCGTAAACAAATTGCATATGTGATTGCCATAATGCCATCACTTGTCCTTATTGCTGTTGTAATTTGTGTATACATGGTCAATTTTACCATTGTTTAAACAACAGTGTATCTAATACAATGATGACCTAAGATGTTTGCACAGTACTGTAGGCTTAATTCTAACACATCTACCCACAGAGTTACATCTGCAGCATTTGGCAGATTCCCTTATCCACAACAACTTACAATAACAGTCTTACAAAGTTAATTCAAGCAACTAACAGAAATAGGTTGTGTTCAAGGGCCCATCAGTAGCAGCTTTTGGCAGAGATTTAAACAATCAACCTTCTGGATAATAGTCCAGTTACCTTAGAGCCACTAGGCTACACATTATGGTTAAGTGCCAGCATTTAGCAATTGGGCCATTGTTAGGTCCTTGAGCAACTCAATCTTTAACTTGCATCAGTGAACTGTATCTTGTACAATTGTTTCTGTTACTCTGGATGTTGTAAATGTAAATGCTAAACAGAATAGCCTCCTTTGCACTTCCTTGGTGTTTAGGATGATCTGAAAAGCACAATAGATGGCCAGGCATGAGGTAATTGTTAAAAGTGACTTTATAACAAAAGACACATTACCCACTTCCACGGTGACTGGCCAATAAAGACTTGAATGGGTTAAAACTGTGATGAGATGAATATATAAAACACAAAAACACATTTAAGCTAGTACGTTTACGTCATTTAGCAGACGACCTTGTCCAGAGCGACTTGCAAATGATACAGTCTTACAATTCTTAAGGACCCAACTGGACTTGCTTAAGGACCCAACTGTGGCAGCTTGGCAGAGGTGGGATTTAACCCTTGAACCATCAGGTCCATAGTCCAGTACCTTAACCGCTAGGCTACCACAGTCCCACAAGTAGTACACAACCAAATGTGACAACACACGCTATGTTGAATGTAGTCTGCAGTACTACACTGCTCCCAAAAAATATTAATTATTACTGAAATATCCCCTACTTTTTGTGAGTAGCATAGATTAAGAAGTGGCTGTGTAAAATTTGCGTTGAACAGTACAGAAGCTTAACTACTGCACATTTCCCAGCAGTGAGATTGTATTAAAAACCCAAAACCACTTAATAGAAAAAAGCGGATCATTGTAACATTTAATTTGAACATGCCTGATGAAACTTAATTCAGTCAACAAAGGAATTTAATCTAGGATCAGATTTTCAGGATCAGCTAAAAACAATAGATTATATAGTAATTTCACCCACCTAATGGTTTTACATCTCTGACAACCTATGGACAGAAGACGCTCTGAAACATTTATGAAGAAACACGAGGCCCATTCCTTGCTATGGTTTTGTACTAAATTACAAATCCAAAATGATTACATGTTCTTATTCCTCATGAAGGAAATAACAAAGGAAGTAAACTATACAGTGCATCCGGAAAGTATTCACAGCGCTTCACTTTTTCCACATTTTGTTACGTTACAGCCTTATTCCAAAT
>JAUZSU010151533.1:0-14551 GCA_034780255.1 Parotocinclus maculicauda
TGCTTATCACGCTTTGGAATGTTCCATGTTCTGTTACCACTGTTGTGTGTGTTTGACCAGCTTCAAGATGCCTTATGGCTCTCCAAGCGTCACATTCAGGCAAATCGTGTTGCAGAGGTATTGCAAGGTCTGAGAAATTGCAGGATATGCAATTTTTGCCAATTAAATAAAAGTTGTTTTTGCATCTCATTTGCATTATAGAACAACTTTCTTTGACATTTGCTTTTCTGTTCTTGTTTAATAAAAAAAGATCAAAGATTATCACTTTCTTGAGTGCTTTGAAGCCTTCTTCTCTGCAACTGAAGACTGTCCTTGAAGCTCTTGATGATTTAATAAATGGTTGATTGAGGTGCTATCCTACAAGCAGTAATGTCTTCGTCTGTGAAACCCTTTTGATGCAATGCATTGATGACGTTTCCTTTGAGGTAACCATTGTTAACAGAAGAAAACTTAAAGCACCACTAGCCTTTTAAAGCAACCAGCCTGCTCTTATATTAAGCATGACAGAGTGATATCAGCTGTCTTGTCCTCATTAACCTTTCCTTTTGAGCTAAACTTAGTAATGTTAGTAGCCCATTTTGTAGTGCTGAAATGCAGTGGCTAGAAGTTGATAAGGTCATTTTCATGGCAGGGACTGACTTCCCAATTAATTGTAATATTTAATGCACAAAACCTTGTGCAAACCAAAGTTTGTGCCATTTTGCTAAACTTTTGGCCATAACTGTACATGCAAATGCTTTTCCATCAAACATTTTAGTCCAGATTTATACTTTTTTGACTCATCTTTATTTGAACTTAGACTGTACACCCTTTGGTCACTGTCTTGACTCAGCCTTGGCTCTTTGGGACTTTTGACAAACGCGGTCTTGACTACAGCCCTAATGTTAATTACCAATAGTCTTGCATCCTTTTTTTATTTAATACAAGTATTAGAGAGTGCATATAAAGGGCTCTCTACAAGATTATCACCAAAATTCCCCTAACATTCTCAAATAAAGCAGGCATTATCAGGAGCCCAGCTCTTGGCCTACTGTGTGGTAAGAGAGTTTAATACAGTAGTTTCAGTATGTTCACTGGGCTCAAATTAACCCTCTTTTTTGCTCCAGAGATCCAGCAGTCTTTCCACAAATGGATTTTTGATCCATTAAGGAAAAAAAGAGGAGAGAAAGGAGGCCCTGCCTTTCAGGTTGACAGCAGGGGAATTCTGGCACATGTTGCCAAGGGTGACCGCAGGATGAACGGAGGGAAAGTTAGCCTCTCTGGATCCTTGCGCCAGAGTGGCGCTAAAATATATCTACCTCCTGATTTTCACAGACAAGAAGGAGGAAAAGAAAGAAGCAAAAGAGCACACTGTAGCTTATTTTAATGTTCTAGATGGTGAAAGTGCACTGCAAGCATTTTCAGTGCTTCAATCTGTAGACTACAAGCTTGCTGTAAACCCAAATCTCCTTGTCTCCTTCAGCATCATATTAGGTTTTCTGTAGGAAAATTATAGGAGGATTATAAAACATTTCAGTATTTGCAGACTTAATGTAGATAGTGCAACTATCTTAAAAATATATTCAGGTTGTAAAACACAACTTTTAAGTTTATGTGTATTTATTTAACATAGTTTTGTTCTTGTTCTGTTTTAAATGCTATTAATTTAACATTTAACAGGCACATATTATGTAAATGTTACTTTTTTAATGTTTGTACATTTGGGTATCTGATGCACCCACAAATCCAGACGATCCAGGCGATCTTTGTAGGATGACTAGGTCTGAAAATAAGGGATTAAGCAAGCCAATGATATTTTGCTCTTCTGCATAAGTCACAATGACACTTGTTAGAATTAGCCTGTCCCTCATTTGAACTGATTACTCTTCCTAATGAGTGAATAAAGTTAATGTGTGCTGGCAACATTCCAGCTACAGTCAACAAAAACTCCAAAATACACAAGAGCATGTTAACTTGGATATTTATTTTATTCTCTTTTATTGTTTGAATTAGTTTATTTATATTTGCTTATCAGACTTGATCATATGTTGTGTGTAATAATGGCTTTGTGTCATGACAATGTTTTCAAACTCTTTTCAAGTCAAGTCAAAAATATTTATTTGTCACATATAAATTGTAGCAAGTACAATATACAGTGAAATAAACCATCATTCTGTCCAAACAAACAATATAACAAAGGGTGTGTGTGTGTGTGTGTGTAACGTTGGGGGTGGGGGTGGTGGGAGGGTAATGGGGGTTGGGTTGTACTAGGAAAATTTAATTCATTAATAATACTAATAGTGTGTGCCATAAAAGCACTGTGAAGATAGGTCTGCAGAAAATGATACATCTGATGCAAACCATTGATGTGTCACTAGTGGCTTTAGTTCTGTCGAAACAGGCCTGCTTGCTTTGGCAGCTTTGAGAGTAGACAGGTCAAACAGACATAGAGTAGTGCAGAAATGTGCTGGATGAAAAGTATCATGAT
The DNA here is from genome assembly GCA_034780255.1 of Parotocinclus maculicauda. Taxonomy (NCBI): domain Eukaryota; kingdom Metazoa; phylum Chordata; class Actinopteri; order Siluriformes; family Loricariidae; genus Parotocinclus; species Parotocinclus maculicauda. The sequence continues at coordinate 2,468 of JAUZSU010151533.1, forward strand.
TAGTGTTAGACACATAAGCTGACCTATTTAAAAAAATAGTTGATCTGGGCCCTTAGCAATCCAGCCATTTCTGACAAATCAAGCAGAGCTCCTGCAAACAATAATCAGAAAAGGTTAAAACAGTATGAAAAATCAAATAATAATAATAATAACAATAATGATGATAATGATGATGATGACTATGATAATAATAATAATAATACACATAGTGTCTCCTGTTTATTTTGACTTTCAGTTCAGTGCAGATAGTATGAATCCAAAATATTTCATGTTGTGTCTAGTCAGCTTCATTTTGTTTGTTAATAAACATTCCTGCATTCAGGCCTGCAACACATTCCAAAACAAAGTAAGGATGGTAAAGCATTTACCACTTTACACTGTTGCCATTCCTTCTCACAACACTTAAAAATGCAAACGTCTTAAGGTGTGCAACAGGTCTAGTAGAAAAGATTTAAGTGGAAATTAAGAATGTAACACAGTATTCTAATGCTTGGCAAAGCTTTGCCAAAGTAATCTTTTGCCCATGTGGTTATATCAGCTATTGTTGAATGATGGTTTTTGATGCAGTGCTGCCTGAGGGATTGAAGATCACAGACGTTCATCCTATGCTTGCACACTTGGCCTTTATGCGCTGAAATTCCTCTAGATTCCTTGAATTGTTCAATGATACTGTTATGCACTGAAGAGGGAGAAATATGAAAATGTTTCCCAGTCCTTGTTTTTAAACATTTAAATAATTTTCTCAGGCAAACAGGAGATCCCATGGACACCCTTGTTACTCAGAAACTCAGCATTTCCTGGATTCTACTTTTGTACCAAATCATGATCACAATTACCAGTTGACATCACCTGTTTGAAAACACATAATTATTTAGTTTTTTAAACTCATTACTAGCTCTAAAGCGTCCTTGTCCCAACATTTTTTGGAGTGTGTTGCAGGCCTGAAATGCAAGAATGGATGTTTATTAACAAATGAAATGCAGTTGATGAGAAAAAAACATGAAATATCTAAGTTCTGAGATACTGCAATGAAATAAAAGTCAAAGTAAACCTAAGAAAGACTTTGTGTTTGTATATGCATTTTCATGGCAAAACTATCTTAACAGTAAATGATGAGTTAATTATAAAAGTTTTTTTTATGGGAACATACTGGTGGAGTAACATATGATTAAAATACATTAATAAATATATATAAAAATAAATATCTATGTATCAATAATTTATTGAATTTACTATTTTCATATTATTGTATATATATACAATAATATGAAAATAGTCTAATAACTAATCTCATGTGTTCTGTAAATAGTAAAAGTACAGCTATGTAAATGTCAGTTTATGTTCTTTCATGTTTAGAGGACTCTAAAAATGTTTTCTTCCTCTTCTCTTTCTCATATGTAATTTGAATAAGACCCAGTGAACAGGGTGGCCATACAGTAGTGGTTGTGAGTTAACTAGAGTAGAGTATCCAGAAAGCCAAGAGAATGCTGGACTATGATAAAAACTTGGCTTTAGAAATTTGCCCACACCTCAGTGGACGCCGTTAATCCTATCAGCGTGCGTGAAAGCATGTGTTTGCCCAGGGAATTGGGGCAAATTATTCAATTTGTCCATTCTGAGTGTGATGTTTGGATAGCTAATTTGTGGAGGACTTTTCCTGTACAGAAGAGAGAGATATGACCTCGTTGTGAATTCTAATTTGAGGAGCAGAAACAGGCAAGCTAAAATAAACTAGACAATCATGGGAAATTTCCTTCCAAATGGAATCCACAGTTCCCCCTGAAGTTGTACAAATAAAGCCTTGTTAAAACATAGAAAAACAGAGCCTGAAATGGCGTGTGTTTAAAGCTTTGCACCCTGTTAAACCCACATTCCCCAAACGGCAGTTTGTACATTAGCCAAGAGGATACTAATTTGGAATAAGAAAGTATTAATATCTAGAGCCATTTCTATATAAAACACACCTGTTATACCCATAACAAATCAACACACCACTCAACCAAAGACTTTGCAACTATAAACAAGACTGGACACAGCAGAGCAGAAAAACAACGTGTGTGAATAATTTATAGTTTGCTGAATCTGTGACTGTTTAATGATGAAAAAATGGTGAGCTTCTTGAGGTTTTAGTGATATATGTGTATATATATATATATATATATATATATATATGAAGCCAGTCAAATATTTTACATTTAAGAATATAAAATAAATAAACAGGGAAGATGCAGGAACTAATTTCTAGGCACTTTATTAAACACAAAACAGCAAAATTGTGACTAAGGCAAGACGGAATTCTAACTGAATTCACTCGGAGAATATCCAAAACACACCTAACACTAGCAGCCCAGAAACAGAGCAGGGACAGGAACAGAACAATGGCATATTAGGTAGACCAATAGATTCATAAGACGAGAAGCAGAGTCCAGAGATGTATACACAGTCCGGAAACACTTGGAATGAAAGTTGCAGGGATGAAGAAAATTCCCAATGAAACAGCAAAAGTGCAGAATTTAAATAACTTTGTTAATGACCAAAACAGAAAACGAGTGTGCGGAGTGACAGAGTGGTAGACGTAGAGCATGATGTGGCTGGAGTGATGTGCAAATGCAGTGCGGAAACGCTGTGGTCATGACAGTAATTTATTAAGTGTATGCTTATATAACATATGCAGCCACAGTTCATTCTTTTTCTCAAATGTATAATGTACATTTTATAATTCAAAAGCACCTATGAGCTTGCACTTTTGGCTTAACTGTATGTGTAATTTATAGTTAAATTAAGAAAATAATGAAAAACTGTTACAATACTTCACTGCAAATCCTGGTGCTACATATGATTTACTTTTTGGTATAAGTAATACTTTAAACTGACAAACAAAGTGAGCATTTAGAAGAGGAAATGTATGCCAACGACAGGATAATACATTAGACATGATGAAATGTTAATGAATATTAAGGTGTCTGCTAACAGTCACTGGAAGAAATTTTGAAGAAAATTCTTGGAGAAAAGTGAACAGAGCCACATCAGTTCAACATATTTCAGTTCGACATATTTAACAAGCATTGACAGTCTTTTACTTTTGTAATAAACAGCAGAATGTTTAGACATTTATCACAAGTTGACAAGACCTGCCAATATACAATGTTCAAAATCTTATTTTACAATTATATTAAGAAAAAACATGTTTCTCACTAGGGCAGCACAGTGGCTAAGTGATTAGCACCACTGCCTCACAGCAAGAAGGTTCCGGGTTCAGAAACTGTTACAATACTTCACTGAAAAGACATATGTGTACTCCAATACTCCAAAGACACGTGTGCTAATTGGTGTCTCTAAAGTCTCCCTTAGTGTGTGACTGTGTGTGTGTGTGTGTGTTTGCCCTATGATGGATTAGCGTACCATCTAGGGTTGCTTGCGCCCAGAGTTTCCAGGTGGACCCTGGCTGGCCAGCGGCCATGTTTTTTTTTTGTGGTTAAAACATTATTATTATTATTGTTATTATTATTTTTTTTATTATTATTGTTTGCAAACAGTTAATACAAACTTTTTTAAATGTGGAATTCTGAGCTGTAGAACAGCATAACAGTGAAACAGTTTTAACTCAGTTTTAGAGTAAGAGCACAATTGTTGCTGACTGGTACTTCTATTTTATACACAGCTCTGCATTAGGTAAGCATTATAAAACTTTCAAATTCCCTTTCATTTTTACATTTTTATATACAGTATTTTATTTATTATTTTTTAAAATATTTAATATTTTCATGAGAATTACGACAAGCTCTTGTTTGAGAAACAGTCAAAGCAATGTCTGGGTAACAACATAAAGCATGGTCAATGTCAGTATTCATAATAAATTATACATAGCAGTAATTGAATCATTGCGACTGTTGATTACTGCAGTAGATGCTGTCTTGTCTACGATGATATGGTGTCCTGCCAAGGGTTGTTCCTGCCTTGCACCCTATGCACCTGGGTGCGCACAGGCTCTCCCACTCTTGCCCAGGATTAAGTAATTAAGAAAGTGACGAAGTAATGAATTAATGATATCTTGTTGGGGAGAACATGGTGCTGCTGCCACCGCTAGATGTCAGCGGGCACTCACGTTGCTATGCTGGTTTCTGTTTGTTTATGTGGATTATTTAACCTTGCTTTCAGCATCAGTGGCAATTTCAATTACACACACAAGGTCATATCTGTATACAATGCTATCTCAAGGCCAATCGTGTATATATACACTCAAGTACACTGCTTACAAAAATTAAGGGATATTTCAAAATGAATTTAAAGAGGATCCTACAACAACTTCTGGACAATCTGATTCTGCCCATGTCCCATCACTATCAGTGTGTTCTGGCAGTCTTGGTTGAGCATACACCCTACTCAACGGTCAACATGTAACACTCGTATCCAGTTTAACATGCTTCTGTTCAGCTCCATGAATATATCACTTGCTACTCAATCACGATAATTAATTTTGTATAATTTTCGTAATCAAACAACTTTCTCTGACATTTTTATTTGCTTTTCTGATGATTCTTGTTTAATGAAATAAAACCAAATGCTTCTTTTTTTAATCAGTTTATATAATTTTTTTAATTAACTCAACTCGCATGTCTTTGGACAGTGGGAGAACACTGGAGTACCCGGACTAAATCCATGCAAACACAGGGAAAACATGCAGGCTCCACACAGAAAGGACCCAGGCCACTCCACCATGGGACTGAACCCAGGACCTTTTTGCAACCTACTGAGCCACTGTGCCACCCGTTCTATAGTTGAAGAAGCGACAGCTCCAAACCTTGCTTTTTATTATTTGGAAACTATGCTGCTCATAATGCAATTGGGATAATCAGCACCAGACTGTACACCTGGCGAACATGTTACTGTATTTAAGTGTGTGGAACATCAGCGTCCACTGCAGTATGTTTTTTAAAACATCAATAATAATGGTACAATGCCCTTCACAAAATTGTATCCTCCTGCCTCAATCGGTGCTTCTCTTTTGTAAATTGATCTAAAATTCTCTAATTGAGTGCTTAAGACAGGGTGCTTAACTCAGGGTCCTGAGTTCAGTCCCAGGTGGGGCGGCCTGGGTCCTTTCTGTGTGGAGTTTGCATGTCCTCCCAGTGTCTGTGTGGGTTTACTCCAGGTATTATGCTTTCCTTCCACAGTCCAAAGACAAGTGTTATGTTAATTGGTGTCTAGGGTGTTAAGTGATGTTAAGTGCCCTGTCTAGGGATTTTCCTGCCTTATTCCCTATGCTGCCAGCTAGGCACAGGCTTTTCCATGAACATGTAATGGATTAAGTGGATTATTAAGTGAATAAATGATGAATGAATAAGTGTTAAAGACTTAGAAATATTATTGTATTCTGCTCCCTTTTGAAAGTGCCATTCCAACCTTTGTTACAGTGAACTGCTAATAGTAAAATCCCTGGTTTTTATTCTGAAGTAATGAAAAATACTAAAACTAATGTCATTCACAGCCAGTTAGCTTGAATTGTCATGTGAAAGGTGATTGATTGTACCTCAGTAAGTTTACACTGCTCTCAAAAATTTGTGGATATTTCATTAGGGAATATTTCATTTGGAAATATCTCCTAATATTTGTCAGCAGTATATTTACCTTAAAGTGTCTGACCACTTATCCAAACCATGTATCACCGCAATAACTTATAGTGGTCAGTTTCTGTTCAGCAATGTTAACATGTATAAATGATTGAGGTGAAGATGAAGGCGCAGCCAAATTTTTGTTATTAATGGTAAACCAAAGCAGCGCATACAGCCATTAATTAATCACTCATCCCTCTGGGAGTTTTTGGTTCCAAAACTGAAAGCCCACCAAATACTTTTAACACTATTTTATAAAACTTTGAAAAACCCAATTTAAAGTTCATCTTATTTATACGTCATCAGAAAGGTCAGATGAGTTTTCAATAATACAGATTATTTCAACATATCTTAATACTTGATTATATAGATTGTTTTAGGAATATGTATACAATTCAACATTAGTCCAACAAAGCCTGTGATTTTTTGCCTGACACCCTCCATTGTAAACCTTAGGGCAAGCATATACAGTACTATAGCATTTAGGCGTTCTGGTTTAATGTGTGACTCCACGTTTAAGTGAATCTGGAAACCCATTACTAGAACAAGCATGAGAAAATTGCACGGAAAGTTGTTTTATACAACAGTTTCTTTCAGGAACCTAGGTAATTGGACCCTTTCAGTGCAATCTAGCAGGGTGATAAGGCAACCTCATGCCAGAGAACCTCTGAGACTGCCATTGAGGGGAACATAGAATTAGACTGCTTCCTGGCCTTTCCAGGGTTAAACCATGTCGAAGAGTTAACAGCAGTGGAGCTACGCTTGTCTGAATGGAGGCCTCTGTTCTTCGGCTCCTGCCCTCTAACTTCTATAGCACCTGCCACCCACCAAGATCACCACATCAGCCTGGTGTGGCACATTTATCAAACCAGCTCTTCTCCCCTGGCTATCTCACTGGATATTTTAAACCTACTATCTGAATCACAAGATCTCTAGATTCTGTTCACTACCTGGCAAAGAAACCCCAACCGACCCAGGCAGAGATGCATCCTGACACTCCTGAGCTTCAAGGCCAAGAAGCATTTGACTGTACTGTTTACTAAAAAAAAGACAAAGCTGTAAAAGCATATTCAAAGGCTAATTTTACATTAAAGTCTACTCATTTTGTTTTTCATGAGTTCATGTTTGGTCTGTCAACTTTTCTCTGAATATTAATTTGTACTAAGGCACATTTTAGCAGCACTTAGTAATCTTAATATACTGCTCACAAAAATTCCAAAATGAATATAATTAAAATGAAGCATTTGATTTTATTCCATTAAACAAAATAATCAGAGAAACAAATGAAAAGTCAAAAAAAGTTGTTTGATTATGCAAATGAGATGCAAACTCAATTATCATGACTTAGTAAGTGTTATATTCATGGAGCTGAACGGAAGCATATTAAACTGGATTATTACACATTATACATATTACACATTGACTGTTCAGTAGGGTGTATGGTCACACAAGACTGCCAAAACACACTGATAGTGATGGGGCATTGACAGAATCAGATTGTCCAGCAGTTCTTTTGGAATTCTCTTCGTATTCAGTTTAAAATATCCCTTAATTTTTGTGATCAGTGTATTAACGTACTTTGTCCTGGAAATAATATGGGTACTGTTTGTGTAAAAGCCTTTCTCTTCTCTTTGGGTCTTCAGGTTTCTTAATGGTTTGTTCATGACTCATTTAATTGTATCCATCCATCTAATTGCTGGACTTCCTCATTCCCTTTTCTTTCAACTGTTGTGGCACATGTGTTTTTAGTTACCAAAAAATATTTCTCCTCAGAAAAATTTTACTTCAATTAAAGGTCAGATTTTTCTCGTTGTCTCAGTGCTAGATTAAGATAATTAATCAAAGGTGAAATTGTTATAACACTTTTGCTTATCCTTATAAGAGGTTGCAGTAATGGTGGAGGGGACTGTATATAGCCCAGCACAGTGGAAACCCTGGTTTGAGCTCCAGTGGTGCACTCTGTGACCCAGCCCAGCACTGTGCTCTTCATTCTTGCCTGCACCCTGTGAATTCTGAGATAGAATGTGGGCCCCTCTGTGACACTGACCAGTATAATGTGTGAAGAAAAACCTCTAATAAAAAAACTTATCTTAGTTTGGATTACTTTTGTGTTTTGTCATTCTTACAAATAACTTGTGGTTTCAGTCATTTATGTTTTTATCCTTTGTCCTTATCCTTTGTACATTTTCCCATTGCAGGACTATTAAAGGATTATCTTATCTTAATTTGGAAATTGTATTGTCTTCATGTCCATGTATTGTTTTAATAAACAGCCGATAATTATACTAAGTCTTTGGATTAGTGGAACAAAATAGTCAAGTTGATCCAGACTTCACTGTCCATTACAGAGTAATTATGGGGAATCCAGAAACCAATATGCACTTAACATGTAAAGTAGTTGAAAATCAAGATTTTTGCATATACAGTAAATGTCAAAAACATAATCATATTTTCACAAAAATACTAAAAGTAAGTTAAACAGATGAGACAAATACATCTATGCGATCAGAGTCAGGTGTTTTCATTAAATGGAAAGACATCCACTTGTGTATGCACACTGTTTTTTTTTTTAATAAAAAGCAGGCATCTATCAAATTCTGATTTTCTTAACACATTTTTCTGGATGTATTTAATGGTATTAACAAAACAGACTTCTGAGGACCTCAGTGAGAGAGCTGCTGATGCTCATCACTCTGGAAATGATTACAAAACAATCGCAAAGAGCTTTGACTCCACCAATCCACTTTCAGACAGATTATGTACAAATAGTGGGCATTCATGACCACTACTTTCCTCCTCTGGAGTGGTCTTTCAACAAAGACAAAGTCTAACGAAGCTACTTAAAGCAGACATCAAGCTCAAAAAGGATGATTCGTGACCAAGTGTAATTTCTAAGCTGCTAAAGGCCTCCTACTTTGATTAATAATAATGTTAATGAGGCAATGTTACAAGGATAAAGCCACTGCTCTCCAACAATAATTTTTATTTGTAGTTTGCTAAAGAGCACATGGACAAGCGAAAAAAATCTTGATAAAAAGGTTTGCGGATCGATGTGACCAAGCTGGAATATTTCCTATTGCATAAGAAACATTATGTAAGGAGAAAGGAGAATACATCTTTCCAGGATAGGGGGCTTATCTCACCTGTGTAACATAGGGATGATGTTGTCATGGTTTTGGCCTGTTTCAAGGAATCTGGACCAGAACAGTTTGTTTTCACGGACTATGAAACCTACGCTGTACTTGCAAATTCTAAATGAATATCTTAATACAACTGTCCATAAACTGTGTGCCATTCAGCAAGACATGACTCTAAGCACACAAGTCATTCTACCACAGAATGGTAAAAGAACAATGAAGTTAATGTGTTCTAATAGTAACTCAAAGACCTTAAAAATATTGTGAAAAGGCCTAAAGCGAGGAGTTCATATGAGGAAACCAGCAACAACCCAGAGCTGAAGAAGTTCTGTAAGGTGAATGAGCTAAACTTTCTGAAACCTGATGTGCAGTACTGATTAACCGTTACTGGAAAACCTTCAATTGCAGTCCTTGCTAAACAAGCGAGTCAAGAGATAATTAAGCAAAGGTTCACATACTTTTGCCATTCACATATGTAGATATGTCATTTTTGGATCGTTTTCCTCAATAAATATATAATCAAGTATAATACTGGTGTGTCTTTATCCACTTTTATTTATTTTGTGTATATTTTAGTATGAATCCTGTGTGCTCATGAGCATGTAGACACTAACTGTGAAGCATTTGTTCTTCTCTGGAACATTAATGTTCATGCATTGGTGATGGCCCATCAGTGATTGTATTAGCATGCGCTTCTTGAGACAATGCAAGCTTGCATGCTTAGATTCTGCACGCATATAAACTGAAAACTACTGTCCTCTAGCGGCCACAAAATAAAACTACTTTAAGTTCTCAGAAATATGGAGTCACAGTTACAGTATAGCCGTACCCTCACTGGCCACATTATTAGGTACACTGTTTACCACCACTACACTACTAGTCTTCACTGTTGATAAAAGGAAGGGTGAGTCCATGCTTTCATGTTGTTTATGCCAAATCCTGCTCCTACCATCCCATCTCCTTCAAGGACTGATGCATTTAGAGATGCCCTTATTCATACCTTGGTTGTAATGAGTGGTTATTTGCAAGGTTATTACCAGTCTGGACATTCTCTGTTGTATTATAATTGATATTTTTACACCCCTGTTTATACTCTCTATAATATTGCATTTTCTTTCTATCCATGTCTGCATTTCAGACCTGTAACTCAATCAAAAAAAAGTCTATACACAGGGAATTTAGGGCTAGTAATGAATAACAAGCAAAAACAAATATTAATTTTATTAATATATAATTTTATTAATAATTTTAACGGGTCATCATAATTATGATTTCGTACAAACACAGCATCTAGAAAAAGTCTCTGATGAGCAAAGATGGCCAGAAAATATCCAGTTGAGTGTCAGTGCGTTTGGTAAAGGTCATTTTCAGTTATGTAACAGCATTAATGCAGAAAGTACACCAAGATCTTAGAGCTACCTTCAAGAGATCAACTTTTCCAGGGAGAATACAAAACCACATGCTGCACATATTACAAAGGCATGACTGCAGAAGAAAGAGGGTACAGGTACTGGACTGGCTTGCCTAACACATTTAAATTTTCTGAACAATGTATATACACTCACCGGTCGCTTAATTAGGTAAACCTGCTCACCTGTTCTTTATTGCAAATGTCTTAGTTACAACTAATGTTTGCAGAAGAGCTTTTTCAAATGCACAACACTTTGAACCATGAAGCAGATGGGTTCCAACAGGAAACACCTCACAGGTTGCTGCTCCTGTCAGATTAAAAACAGTTGCAGTTACTTCCACTTAGCAAGACAATCATTACTCTTAGAATGTATTTAAGGTTTTTTTAGATATACTTTTGAAGATTTCAGTCACAAAGATTCCTCTAAAGACTCTTACATGCAGCTCAAGTGCTGAAATAAGTTCTTAGATTCAAAAGCACAGTTGCTACGGACATTTACCACCTCATCAAATGAATGGGAACAGTACTTGACCATATATTACCTAAGTGACTTTTCTCTGGACTCTCGTCATAACAGAAGTAATACTATATGGGACACAACATGCTGGGATGTGGTATTTTATGTTACTGGTATGAGTGCATTATCACTTTGTTTTAAATAAAAAAGTTCATTGACTGTCCTAATTATTAAACACAGCTACTGTGAACAGAATACAAAATATTAATCCACAGAAACAGTAAAAAATGTTTTATTGTTTAACTAGTGTAACCTAACACTTGTGAGAAAATGTAATATAGCTAATCAATTCAATATAATGAAACTTAATTTAATTTATGGCAACTCAGTGGGTAGCATCGCTACGTCACAGCAAGAAGGTCCCGGGTTCAATTCCAGGGTGAAGCAGCCTGGAGTCTTTCTGTGAGGAGTCTGCATGTCCTCCCTGTGTCTGCGTGGGGTTACTCTGGTTTCCTACCACAGTCCAAAGACATTTGTGTTATGTTAATTGGTGTCTCTATTGTGCCTTTTTGTGTGTGTGCCCTATGATTGATTGGCACCCCATCTAGGGGCTCAGATGGGCACTGTCTGGCCCACGACTCCATGTGGCTTAAGCAGAAGATAATAGATGGATCTATGGATAATATAATTCAACTCAAATTTATTGTGATTATACCGGTACAGGGTTGCACAGCATAATGAATCACTGCTGGGCTTCTTCTCCAGTAATAAGAACAAAAATAAAGAATAATATAATAAAAATTGTAAATAGAACAAGTAAGAAAAATAAAAAAATGGATAACTATACTGTATAATATACTAAGTACATTTAATTTAAAGATAATTGTAATCTAAATAAAACAAGGCTGAAAAACAGTTCCAGTACAAATATACCTTAAAGTATTTTATAGTGCTTGATTGGAGAATAGAGTGCAGGGGACATAATACAATCCTTAATAACAAGTACTCTGTTCTCTCTTGTGGACTCTCAGTTTTAACTTACCCTCAGGTAAATGGAATTTATGTCAGGAGACTGGGATGACCATGTCAAGAACTTGATTTTGACATCATCAATCCATATTTCTGTGAATGTGGCATATGTTTTTGATTATTGTGATCCAACCATGACCATGTTGTAGATTCTTGGCAAAGGCAGCTAGGTTTTTATTCAGAGCCTTGTTACTTCCTAGAGTGCAGGATTTATTTTATTCTAACAGCTCAGAAGAAAAAGAAATACAGATTTATAAGAAACATGCATTGTGTGAATTGTACAAAGAGTCTTGTTTATCATTAAAATGTAATTAAAAAAAAGATGTATTGGTTGGAATCATGTGCATCAGCATCTGTGGTCATATATACAGTGGTGTGAAAAAGTGTTTGCCCCCTTCCTCATTTCCTGTTTTTTTGCATGTTTGTCACACTTAAGTG
>JAUZSU010151542.1:0-14551 GCA_034780255.1 Parotocinclus maculicauda
GGCATGGGCAGCTTGCATGTCTGGAAAAGCACCATTAATGCAGAGAACTATGTTCAGGTTCTAGAACAACATATGCTTCCAACTAGACGTCATCTCTTTCAGGGATGACCCTGCATTTTTCAACAAGATAATGCCAGACCACATTCTGCAGCAATCACAACATCATGGCTACATAGGAGAATGATCCAATGGATTTGTTGACGTCATGAAATTTGGAAACAACATATTTTTCCCTTAAAATTATACATTCTCTCAGTTTAAACTCTTGATCTGTGATTTGTGTTCTATTCTAAATAAAATATTAGATGTTGGCATCTCCACATCATTGCATTCAGTTTTAATTCACAATTTGTTTAGTGTCCCAACTTTTTTGGAATCCGGTTTGTAGTATTTACGTATTATAGTGTTATAGTATTAAAATTTTCCTTCTGGTATACAAATACCTTAATGAATTTACTTCCCCTCTCACTATTTTCTAGAGCCTTTTGCTCAACCTGAAAGCTCAAATTATAAGGTCTTTACTTGCTTGGCCATTTGTAGATTTTCACACATAAAATAGAGAGAATTTCTCTAGATCAGTCTACCTTAGCCTCAACTGCACTGCATGTTTTTTTTTTTACATGAACGTGTGATGTTATTCGCATTTGCAGCACATTTGAATTATTAAAAAGAAGCATTTAAATGCATTCAATTGTTACTACTGTTACTGTCTAGTATATTTTGTGTTGTTATCAAATATGGAGTGCACAGTCAGCAGAAAGGAGGGGGAAATGACCTTACTATGCTGACTAAGTTATACAAATGAACACAATAACTGCTCGGGGCAATTCCATCTATTTTCCCTTCAAAGCACCTGCAGTATATCTCATTCAAGCCATTTTAATTAGGAAACTGAGATGGGGTGATGCAAAACAGAACATCACCATGTCTTTTTTCAGTACACACTCGAAGACTGCTGTTGTAATTTGATTTGGAATTAAGAAAAATCCTTTCCGACCTAAGCAACTGCCCCTGTTATGATGTCTATTAATGACATATCTATGAATAAAAACACAGCTCAAATATTTTCTACAACCTCAAGTGATTTAGTGTTTCTGGTGCTTTTTTTGTTTTCGTCCCATTGTTTCTCCAAGAACATATTAAGATGTGCAACAGTATGGGGCCATCGTTGTATTTTTCATTTTAAAAATCCCCGCACGTTCTCTATTGGGGACAGGTCAGGACTACAGGCACGCCATTCAGTACCCATACCTTCGTCTTCTGCAGCCATGCCTTTGCAATATGTGCAGCATGTGGATTTGCATTGTTTTGTTAAAAAATGCATGGAGATCCCTGAAAAAGACATTGTCTTGAAGGAAGCAGGATCCAAAGTTAGAGTGCAATGCTCATCAGGCACAGGGGCCCCTAGTGGAATGGCCAGCATATGTGGGTCTAAAATAGAACTCTATACCACACAATACCCTGGCTTTACCCTTTTTGCTAATAACAGTCTGGATGATCCTTTTACTCTTTGATCTATAGCACATGGTGTCCACGAAGTACATTTGTCCATGTGATGGTCCTCCCATAAACCTCTGATTACAGATAATTTGATTCTGCTTCTGGAGATGGTTTGCATACACCTTCTTTTTTGGACACTAAAGTGTTACGTGGCATTTGTGAATTAAATGTATTTTACGTATCGTAAGTGCTTAACATAGGTTTGCCAAAGCAATCCCTTAAACATGTGATTCTATCAGCTATTGATAAATAACAGTTCTTAATGTACTCGTTGACTTTATAATGATATACAGTTATTTAATGTCCATCTGATCCGAGTCTGTTTGCTGTAATGACTTGCTGTAAGTCTTAAAATTATAATAAATTATAATGGGAAATAACTTTTAACTCCAGATTTACAAAAAACAGACCCAAAATGGCACTGTACAATACTTCAAAACGCATGTTTTAGTAGTTAGTACTTTTCTGAGCTCCAATTACAATATTTTACTTAATAATTATTACAGATTATCATGTAATTAGCTTATTTATGTGTTGGCAAAGTATTGTTTCATTGCATTCTAATGCCGTGTGTCACACAATCCAATCAATTATGTGGGTCCACAAGTGGAGGTAGGAGTTAAGAGTTGCTGTGTTTAGATACTTTTAGGCAGCTTACAGGTGTTTGTGTTTATGACTTTCTGCTATTTGTTTGTAACAAGCTGTAAATGGTGTTCCTATATGCATGTGTCTGTCCTATTGTAGGTAGTACTGTTTGTCCCCACATTACTTGCATATTATCTCTAAGCTAGAACTATGTCAACTGCTTCAAGTACAGCATCTTCGCTACTACTTGTGTTGTGAAAAGTTATGACCAAAAACCTGTCTAAGACACGAGACCAAAAAGGCATTTACTGAGGCTGGTCTCCTGAGGCTGGCTGGTTTTTACAGGCAGTTTGTGCAACACTATTTGGGTTTAATTTGTCATTTCATTAATCTCCTAGTTTACCAATCTCACTAAAGATGGGGTGCAAGACCTGGTCCAACTAAAACTGCTCATGAGAGGGCCTTCAATCCCATGTCGATAGGAAGAAGTGCCCGGTGCTGTACATCAGCTAGCAAGCTAATAGTGAGGGAAACCAGATACAGAATCATGGAGAATGAGTAATATGAGCTCAATATTAATATAAGCTCTTTATAAGAACATTATAATATATAATAATAAAGCACATTGTTTTATACATTGCTTATTACTACTTTGTAAATGATATGTCAATATGCATGCCAATAAAATCCCTTTGAACTGAACTGAATGAGATGCCACAACTGAAACACATGGGCATGACGACATTACAGCACATTTCTTTACATGTACAACACACTGCATTTATCTCGATTCCTGCCTCTTTTTGTGATTATTTAAAGATTAATGCCTTTATAAGCCAAAACCTTTACAAAACGACTCCTGACCAAATCAGAAGTTGACATTTGACAGATGATGTATGACTAAGTCATAAACTGACAAGTTATTCACGCAATGTACTGGCATTAGAAGTGACATTTACCAGCCTTTATATAATAAAAAAAATATATATTAAAAAAAAAAAATTAAATTGAAAACTTTTCAGCTACAGATACAAAATACTTTGACAGGTTAACACATACCATATTGTTAAAGTCAGCGCTGCATTCACCAAGTTGCAGTACATTTAGATATATTAACCCTTACCCTTTGGGCTTGTCATTAGGCACAGTTTAGTCACATTTGCCTGAAAACAGGTTTTTTTATTTATGAAAGTTAAAAACGTGAGTTGAAATGTGCAAGACATAATTGTCAACACAAGTTTCTGTGAACCACTCCTTTATTAAACTAGCTCTGAATTTTAGCGCATGAATGCTTTAGTGTTAGTGTATTAGTCTACTCATCCTATTAAAATTATTTATTTATGACATTATGTAAAATAAAGAGAGACCATATGTCTACTTTAACTGAATACACTATTTAACTCTGCTAACACACAGGGTTGCTCTCTTACTTTTTTACAGGGTTAAGGAACTGGTTTTGTTGTACAGATCTTGCAACATGTAATAAGGTATAAGTAATAAGGTAAAACTGTAATTTCAGATTATGTCAATTATAACCATCAGTTGGTACAAAAGCAGTGTCCACAAAAGGCTGAGTTATTGAGGAGCAACGATGGACAGATGATCTCTGGTGGTCAAAAAATGTGAGAAAATTTTTATTATAAAATGTTTTAAAACAATGTTCCTTAAAGAAAAACTGGAAGGGATTTTCATATTTCAGTCCTATTTGTGATTTGACTTGTTTCGCGTTGCCTTTTTGATAAATGCATGAGCATCCCTGAAAGAGATGTCACCTTGAAGGGAAAAAATGTCAATGTACTTTCCCTCAAAGAACTGAAAATGACCTTTGAAAAGGAACTGACATAGCCCCACATCATGAGAGGCCCTTGCTTTTAATACCAGGTTGATAATACTGTGGATGGTAATTTTTGTCTTTGGTCCGTAACTCATGATCATTTTTTCAAAAAAAAAACCAAAAAGCACCAGATATACTGATTTATCTGAACACAATGCACATTTTCACTGTGCGACTATCCATCCCAGGATAGCATCTGTGCCCAAAGAAGTCAAAGTACGGATGTAGAGTTCATGTATTCACTGTGATATAGAGTCAGATAGGACAGACTACTGTGCATACAAAAACCAAGCTAGTGTTTTACCTAATACCACATGACTGGAGTTTTAAATCAATGGCAAAACTTCACCATTACAAAATACAGACACCACCAGCCTTACATCTTTGGCTGTGGCTTGGCTTGCTCAAAAAAACCCAAAACTGCAAGCCTGCATGTCAGAAATCGGTTCCTATTAAAGACAACAGTAACAAAAACAAAAGAAACCTATTAGGCCTAGACAGAATTAAATCAGGCGATTTAAAAGCAATTTTTGAATACTTTAGTATCGTCTAGTCACTGTTATCGACAAAAACCCAGAAAATATCAGGATATCATTTTGTTACTTTGTGCTCACCTATGCAGGTTGGCAATGGTTTGTCCCAAACACGACGGTCTCCAGCTAGGCAGGTAAGCGTGCTGCTGCCATGCAGTGTGTAACCAGGGTTACAGCTGTACAGAACGAATGTGTTAGCAAAATGGCCGTCATCCTGGATCTTGTAGCCATAACTAGGAGTTCCCGGTTCTTCACATTTCACAAGGTCAAAACCTGGATAATGAGAACAGAAAGGCTATGAGAATGGCAAATAACATGTGATGAAACCCCCCAGCAAGCCGAGGTTGATTCTTGCTTAATAATGACATAAAGGATGCTCCATAAAAATGGCACCTGCCAAGCCCAGTTTGCCATTGCTACCCCAAGCAGATCATTTCAAATTAATATTGGTAAAACATATGCTTGAGTGAAAAATAATCTTTAATCTTTTTGCTTGCCCTGTAGTCATGCAACCCATTCCATCTCCAACTGCATGTCAAAGCACTTCCAAAGGTCTCATAAAACCAGGCAGCCTGAAACAGAGCATGTGTTCATCTAGACCCCTGCTTCTCAGTACACTGGCAAGACACTAAAGATGAGTGAAAATAGATGACAATATCAGTAATTTGAAAAAGAAAAAGGTTAAAACTGGTAAAAAAAAAACAACAAAACATTTTTTTTACACCCTCAGACAAAGACAAAATATACCACCCAGGCTTTTATCAGCAAACAAATCCAAAAGGCAATGTAAAACAAGCCAAATCAGCAAAAGTTGATATAAAGCAAATATCTATTTGAGGAAATTTTTTTAAACATTTGAACAATTTTCACGTGTATTTCTATACAATAAAGAAGCTCAACGATCTTTGCTTTCAAAACCTCTCATGAATACTGCTCCTGTACCAAATTCTGTACCTAAGATTATAATCACCTGTTGCCACTATTTGTGTTGTCATTTACTAGCCCTAAATCACCCCAATATTATTGACCTGAAATACAAGAATGGGTGTTTTTAACAAATTAATTAAAGTTGAAGAGACATACTGTCTGCAACAGAAGAAATAAATGTTGCCAGAATGGCCAAGCTAATACCTGTCCAGAAGGGTTTATTTAGTTTATCAAATGTCGGTCTTCAGCATCGAAGGTCATTCAACAACAGAAACAAAGTTACATCAGCACTCAAGGTTATATCAAAACTAGTCATGCTATTCAGGTTGGGGGCCAATCTTAGTGTAACCAATAAACTTGATGCAGATCTTTGGACTTTGAGAGGAAACTGGAACAGCTGGAAAACAACCACGCGAACACAAGGAGGACATGCAGACACCACACAGAAAGGACCCAAGTCGTTCCACCCTGGGACAGAACCCAGGACCTTCTTTCTGTGAGGTGACAGCGCCACACTGGGCCACCATGCCACCTGACTGAACCTTTGAAGGATGGAATAAGGCTGCATGGTCCAAGTCTCTTTTTCTTGAGCATCACATGAATGTCCAAGTATGTGTGCACAGTGTACCTGGGGAAATTATGGCACCGCTGTGGGAAACCAGCCAGAAGAGAGTTTTATTTAGTGCTTTGGGCAATGTTCTGCTGAGATATCCTAGGTTTAGGGATTAACTTTCACCTACCTAAACATTTTTGCAATAATAATATACTGCTCACAAAATGAAATGGGGCTGCTTCAAAATGAAATCTCTCAAATAAATATAAGTGACAAGTAAATGTTGATAATAATGCATTGGCTCATTATTATCATTATATATAAGAAGAAACCTTTAATGTATATCTAGTCTGTGAATAACAGTACCCACCACATAATGCAACCATCCTGAAGTGTATTCATTACAACCACCATAAATGGTACTACACCTGTATATGTTTTTATATTACTGAATATAAGAAGAACAGACAAATCCAATCTTAACACAAGTTTCATTCTGTACAACAGACAAACTGAAGGCAGGGGTGTGAAAATGTAATAGAGGAAGAATCACAAAGTATACTTAAACTGTAATACCCCAAATGATTCTTTTTTAGAATGGACAATGGATGTGGGCTTACAAAAAAACGTAAATGACATGACTAAATGTCACAAATTTGATTTGAGAATTTGTAAATTTGATCACGGCAGAGGTGCGGTTAATGTTAATTAATAACATTAATCACTGCCTGCCTCAGTTATATGTCTTAACCTTTTATGTGACAGGCTAATATTAATGTCACAAGCATTTTAATAATTATGAGTGCACATTATAGGATGTATAGGCTGTGGAAAATAAAAGCAGTCTGAATGTAGCAATATGGAGATAACAGATATGTAACCATAGCAACCACTGCACTGTAAAAAGCTCTGTGGATGTTGAGGATTAGAAAGTTTTCTAAATAAATAGAAAACAAAACTATTCAAACAAACTATTCGTTCAGTATCATTGTTCAGTATCCGTTTATACTGACGTTGGTTTAAACTTAGGTAAGTGACCATTGGATAAACCACACTCCACAATGTTTCAGTCCTGCTTTGTCCACAGTGATTCAGCGATTCAGATTCACAATAGCTCTTGCTCAGTAAGATCTCTGCTGGGTTTATCGTGCTTTTCTTGAATTTTACATCTACAATACTGTATTCATAGTGCAAGTAAATCCTAAAATGGTTAGTTCTGACAGCCAGCCAAAAGCGAAGCAGGGACTGAATCCTACAGAACACTGGCTATATGCCTGTATGCTATGCTAGCGCACTGAGTTCACCGGTAGAGTAAGTGTTTTGCTTTTATTATACTTGTTTAATCCTTTTACCCACTACACCACAAGAGATATTAACAATTTTTCTTATAAAATTACATGTGGTAATGATTTTAGCTAATTGCATGTTAATGTAAGTATTAATCTAAGCATTATTTGCAATGACACAGCTTTCAATTCAATTTACATTATTCCTTATGCAAAAAAATTGCTATTACTCATTATTTTCAGTAGTTGAGAACCAAGATACCACAGTATATGTTCTGACAACACCCAGTTTGCATAACCATACAATTATACAGAATGTATTGTGGACATTAATCAACGCATATCTATAAATATTTCAAATACTTTTAAGCAAACAGGATTCTTAACTTAGCATTGCATCTAAGCAGTGGCAAGCTTAAAGATTATGTGTTTACTTACTATTGTACATCAGTTTGAAGCCTTTGTTGGTTCCAGTTCCATTGCTATTGAACTCAATCCACAGATTGTTGGAGGTACTGTTAATGATAACATTGGACATTTCACTTCCGGTGAAATTCCCCAGCAGTCTTGAGGAACTGTCATGACCATCATAGACCTGTAAATAAAACACAGACAATTTCCTGACAACTGAATGCCATATTTGTCAAGTCTGTCAAGAATGAGGGTTTTGTTTAGAGAAAGCTTTGCTCATTAAGTAGTAATACTGACGGTCAATATTTTGCCAAACAGTCTAACTGTTTAAATTTGATGCTTGTGATGACTGTTTTAATGTGATGATCGTTTTAATTAATATGACAGAAAAATGGAATACCATTTTATTTAAAAGATTGAATTCAATGTCAAATTGAATTTTTTCATGTTTTTTTGTTAAAGCAGACATGGTTTCATTTAATTAATGTAACTCAATACATGGAGGCTCATTCATACGATTCTCTGTCTGGATAGAAGGATAGAAAGATGTTTCCAGCTTTAGTCTTTTTTCATCCCATCAGCAAAATCACTTAAAATGTAATTAAATCAACTGAATTAATCCTGGTACGAACTTTAACAAAATGAGGTAATCAGAATTACAGAATTGGGGTTGTTTTGTAACAAATGCAATAAGAATAGAGATAATTAGGTGTGACATTCACAAAAATAACATTTTGGAATCTGCAAGGAAAAACCCAAACTGTCACCCTGTATGCACAGTATGAAACCCCAGCTAGTTAATTAGTAGCCATGGTGCTCTTTAGGGATTTCTTTCTCACAGACAACGTTGGACGCCCAAAGCAACGCATCACAAATGAATTGATGAATACTTAATGCCTTCACTTAGTCACATGTGTGGCTGTCTTGTGAATTTTCATGTAAGTTATGAAGCAGTATTTCACCAAGCCTACATTTACATTCACATCATTGATGACTTATACATACGCAAAAGCTACAAGCCATGCAACTGAGCGTTAAAGTACAGTACCTTAAGTAATATTGAAATATTGTTCAATAATTTTTTTAAATCTGTGTTAATGAACACTCCTTCTTTGCCGATACAAGCCATCCACCTCTAAGGGGTGGCATATCAAGGTGCTAATTAGACAGCATGATTTGGAATGTGGGAGAAAACTGGAATACACAGAGTACCCATGTGAGCATGACGAGAACATGCAAACTCACACAGGCAGTCCAGGGGCAGGATCGAACCAGAGGGTCTCTAGAGAGAGAGACATTGTCCCTGTCCAATGTCTATAATAGTGCTGGTGTAGTATTCATGTTTTTACCTTTAGTGATTAGTATTGTAGATGGACTAGTAGAAACACTACTAGTGTTACTAGAAAAACATCAGTGACAGTGACTGTGAAGCAACAAACACTTAGATTAGCAGGTTCACAATTTGAATCATGACTGTTTTAGTCTACTCTAATGCTGTTACAATTAGGGTCAAATTTTTAATTACGTGCAGCTGTAAGTGAAAATTTGATTTGTAAGAGCCATGTGTATCTTTAAGAAAATTAAAATAAAAAGCTATATGGTTTTCTTACACAGCACTAGTAAATTAGCATACATATCAACATCAACAGTAATAATAATTCCATGAGAAATATATTAGTTCAGAAATAAGAACGATATTATATTACTGATCTGTAACAGATCAGAAAAGCAGTGTTTTTGTTTGGGGGTCACGTTTTAATCTTAAGGTTTTAATGAGTTTTAGTGCTTATTGCAGCTTTACTGGTTTCATGCCTAAGAGAATATTAACAGGCTGTTGCTACACTATTCATTTTTCTAAATAAATTAAATGAATTAGAAGTGTGCATGGGTTACTTATGTATAAAGATAGTACAGTGTTTCTCCAACAACAAGAATCGGGTTACTCCAGATCTAAAGGTTCTTCTGAATAAGGGAGAAGAGGGCCTTCAGGTCAGAAAACAAAGATGAGATGTAGAGAGTACAAAAAGGGCTCAGCAGAAAGATCAGGAGGGGCAAAGTCTTCTACAGGAAGCTACAGCAAAGCAATGTTAGCAGAGTCTGGAGAGGCCTGAAAACCTTCTCAGAATTTAATTAATCCAACAGGCACTCAGAGGAAGACCTTCAGTGGGCAACCTAAATGTTTTTATTTTTTCAGATTTGATCAGGCGCCTGCCCATTCCCCAAACCAGCTCACACTGCCACTTCCAACACCTTCAACTATTCCTTCTGTGCCCACTGCCTGGTCACTGTCACTTTGCTCCCAAACCCCTTGTCCACCCTCACAGCACCTCACACCCAACTACAGTTCAGTGTTTCATACCTCAGCTATCATCACACCTAGCCCTCAGTTCAGCTCTCCTTTGTCCTTCGGTAAAGAACAAGCCATTACCATAGAAGAAAAGCCTTTGGAAAAGCTATTTACAAGAGACTCAGTAGGTCTCAGAGGACAGCCTCAGGATCCACTTCCAGAACAATGGGTTGGTAAGGTGGTTTAACTTAGACACAACTTGTAACAATGCCAGGCCATCACCAGTATACGGCATGTACTGCTGAGATGAATCACTCCAGACTGAAGAAAAACTTTGACCCGTGCCTCAAACTGGAACCCGAATGACATTTTACCATTCTGAGTCTTCTGTCATGTACTGAGACTGAATTTGGCAGAGGACGGCCATGAGTCACAAGGGTTCATACAGAAGTATGTGGTTCTCCCCATGAGAGCCCTAAAAAAGCTGACCAGGAGAGTGATTTTGCCCAGATTATCTACAATGATTTAATCACAGCCGTGATAAAACACGCTCTCTCATGCTCTATTGTCAAGCACACATTAATGATTATTGCCACTGTTCTAATTTTAGTCAAAATAGTGCTTTAGGTGGCAGTATGAAGTGGGAACATTCAGCTGTACCTGAAGAAAGTCTCCCTCATTGAGCTGAAAGTTGTTAGCCATGATCCGGATCCCTTTTCCGTTGTCAGTCTGGATGCGATAGATGCACTCATGGTTGTTGTCGTAGTTAGCTGGGTAGTTGGGAGACAGGAGAACACCCTCGCTGCCTACAGAGGAGGCACCACACTCAGCTGGCCAAACCCCACAGTCATAGAGGAAAGAAGTGAAAGAAAGAACGAGGAGAGAGTTGAGGAAGCATTGCCATACAAAACTTAATAAATTTGAGAAAACGCTCTGATGTCCTTATGTGCTTTCTTATTACTCAAAAGCCTGCCTGTTCCATTACAGACTCTGTTAATTTACCCCATTTTTCCTCAAGTAGACCCCTAAAGTAGGTGTTCTCTTACGAAAGTGGTTCTCAATTTAAATAATTAAGCCAGTAGCACCCTTACAGCTGTTGCTCTGTTTCCTGTTGATAGGCCAGTCAGGGTGTCTGCACCAGATGGAATATGAGCCTTTGTCACTTTGATGAATCACAACTCCAAACTTCCAAGGAATACTAATTAATGTAGGGCTTTATGCATTAGTTAAGTGTCGGTCACAAAGGCCCAGGGCTGCACTGGAATAAGATGTCCTTGCAGTTAATATTCTCCTCTTGTAGCACTAATATATGAGCAGATGTTGCCTCAAAACTTTCAGTTCTGAAATTTAAAGCCTCAACTCCTGTCAACAGCGACTACCTGATGTTTAAAGTTATGGATCTACAGTTGCACAGGACCTCAGAGACGCTATTTTCAAGACTATGACTAGACTTGTTTGCTTTACAAACTGCTGAAGAACTCATTGATGGTGGCAGTGCTTTACCGTCGTATAAAAGTAAAAAAGTAACATTGTCCTGAATTGATTTTCTATTTCTCTCTAAATTATGTAAAGTTCTCACAAACAAAGGCTAACAAGAGACGTTATATTTAATATATTAATCTCAATATCTCAAGGATAATAAATCACTCCAGAAATTACATTGGAGGACCAATTGTAGACACACCATACACACAGACACCGAGCATTTAAATGATTTATGACAGTAATAATCTCATATACAGGTCCTGCACAATAGCCATTGATCATTAAGTCATCATATTTATTGCTGTCCACAAATACATATAGCCATATCTGCTGAAAAAGAATGAGTACCTGGAGTGATCTCCTTATAGCATGCTTACTCTGTCAAGTTCCATTAGGAATTAATTAACAATAGTTATGAACTTAATAAAGCAATAGACTGAGTATGATTTAGTATCATATAGACTCCAATTAAGACAGGGCTCAGTCAGTACCAGGCCCAGAACCTAAAATAGCATACAGAAATTGACTATTAAATGTTCTTTTCTCCACCTCCACATTTTGTGGCACATCCTGACTAAATTGGCCTCACTGGAATACGTGCTACATGACCTTACCGAGATCCATTAGTTAACACTTCACCAAATTGGTGCCAAATCTGTGTTGTTAGAAAAAAACTGGGGCATCATATAAAATGCAAAAAAAAAAACATAATAAAAAAACAGACACCTAAATGTGTCAGATTTTCCTTTGACAATTATTTTATTGTGGACAGTATGAATCCAGGTTATTTCATATTTTGTCTCTCATAAATCACAAATGTATAAGGGAAATTACTGCTATGTTTAAATGTTGAAATGTTCCTCAAGTAAGGATTCAAAGGGACTTGCATATTTCCCACTAATATTAACAATGTCTATAAGCAGCATGTTTGGAGTCATCTAGGATTTACTGACTTGTGGTCAGATTACTCAGTATTTCATATCTCTTTTTTGTAAGAAATAAACAGTGTGCTCTGAACCAAATATAAAAAAGACAAGTACAAAAGCCAGGGTCTGTCATGTTATGGGGTTGTGTCTGTGCCCTTGGCAAATGTTATTTATACTTCTGTGATGACAGCGTTAATGTAGAAAAGTACATTAAGACTTTAGAGCAATATACACTGCCTTCAACATCACATCTTTTCTAGAAACATCCATGCATTTTTAACAAGTCAATGCAAAACCACACATTAAAAAGGCATAGCTGTAGAAGAAGAGTGTACAGTTACTAGACTAACCTTACTGCAGTCCTGACCCGCGTGCATAACTAAGTGTGCGAAAATTATTGAAAGAAAAATGCAACATCAACCCCTACTGTTGTACACCTTCAGACGTATTTGCAGGAAGAATGGGACAAAATATAATCTGAAACACCAAATATCCTCTGTGCTAAAACATGTTTTAAGTGTTGTGAGAAGGAATGACATTACAAAGTGGTAAATGCTTTATCGTCTCAGCTTGTTTTGGAATGTGCTGCAAGCGTAAAATGCAGACAAAGCATGGCATATTTCAGGTTCATACTGTCTGCAAAGAAATAAAAGTCAAATTAAATATCAGAAATACTAATTACTATTGTTTTGTTTTTGCATTTCCCATTTAGGGTTGTGTTTTTGCCTGCTTTGTTAATGCACAAAGACAGCAAATATATTATACATATATTATTTATGTGGAAAGTTTGATGTCCACCTTCACATCATACATAGTTTTATATGTATGTATATCTTTGTGAGGCATCAACTGTGTGCTATAGAAATCAATCAAAATGATTACAGTTAATAAAAGTAACTGTTCACCTACCCACACACCTAGGCAGAGCTGCACTCCAGACACGCCGGCCTCCCCCAAGACAAGTGATCACGCTCTCACCTTCCAGTCGATAGCCAGAAAAGCAGGTAAACACCAAAGAGTCACCCACTCCAAACTGAAAACCCACCCTCCTGCTGTAAGCTGGCACTCCAGGATCTTCACATGGCTCCAAATCATACTCTAGAAATAAATGACACAACAAGGTTACTAGATTGAAATATAGGCAAATGGATCTTATTTGCATGAGAGGTGCATCATTTTACAGGACATCATGTCCAAATCTCTCCCAGAAGAATCACCCAAAGATCTTCAGGAATCTCTTGCCTTAGCTAATGTCAGTGTCTGTGATACTATTAGAGAGACTTTGGGCAAAAATGAGGTCCATAGGCAGAGAAGCAACTATTAAACCGTTTCTCACTAAACTTGTTGCAATGGAATTTAGAGTGTCACAGATGAACCCCTCTGATTGCCAATCAGTCATAATGGAGAAACTGTGCATAGCAATAAGCCTGGTTATTGCTACATAGATTAAGTGAATTAACAATAAATTGGGCTGCCATGGAGGAAAAAATAACAAATGAACACTTCTTTTATTAATTGCATTTATTTTGTTACTTGGATGTCATCTTTGGATGCGCATTTGAACTGAGTGGGCATTTTGTTTTTCCTAAATAGTATGTGTAAACAACAGCATATCTAAATTTTTAAAAGTAGATAGAAGGAATACAATTACAGCATTCCAATTGTTTTAGGTGAATCCAGAGCCTTTCCCTTATGCAAACGATTGATTTGACCAAAAAGAATAATTTAACTCTGATGAATATTTGCATGAAGCAGAGAGGAAAATTTTGGTTTAGATCTAAAGAATGCCCAGGGTCAATGCTTTTATGAACATTTGTATGTTGATCCTAAATGATGTCTAGGTCCAATGTGAATAAGTAGCAGGTGCAACGAAACTTTGTAAAATGTTCTTATTTTTTATTTTCTTTTTTTGTTTCTGCAATCTTTCTTGTAGCACGACCACTCTCGCTTTGTGATGTGTAATCAATGAAGTAACCTTGTTTAATCTCTGTATAAGTAACTGATTCCTACCTAGCTGACAGGTCATATCAGGTAACATTGAGAGGATCCATCTCCTCATCCTGCAAACTGACCACTGGTGTCCCACAAGGCTCAGTGCTTGGTCCTCTCTTGTTCTCCCTCTATACTCGCTCTCTTGGTGAGGTTATATTCTCCCTTGGCTTTTCATATCACTGCTATGCTGATGACACTCCTTCCCTCCTTTAGACACCCAGGTCTTGGCCAA